>CAXITT010000344.1:159514-177117 GCA_964033795.1 Lymnaea stagnalis | reverse complement strand
GGGGGGGGTGAGGGGGTGGGGGGGGGTGGGGGGGGGGGGGGGGGGTGGGGGGGGGGGGGGGGGGTGGGAGGGTTGAAAAAGGAAGGTATTTCTCAAGCGCAAAGTTTTGGCCTATACCAATGGAACTTCACTTCCATAGTGTAAATAATGATTTTAAGATTGATTATTTAGATTTTTATAACAGCCGGATGAGCATGCTGGCACATTCCAATAGTTTGGGGAACGTATATAACTTTGGGTAATAACTCTTAGAGAAAGAATTCGTCCCGATCAAACTGATCATCTACCATTTCTTGAAGAATTGAAAAGAAACATTCTACTCTATTCATTGCAAATATTTTTTTTTTTTTTGATCTTTTTTAAAAAAAAATATTTTATTTATTACTATTTTTTAAATTTTTAGCGGTATTTCTCTCGTTCTTGGAAACTCTATTTTTGCTACTACGTGTCTGTATATATTGGATTATTATTATGTAAAGATATTTAGGAAATTCTTTGTTAAAAACTTAAACAAAGGTATTTTAAAATGTGGCGAATACAAAAGAAGAAATGTGCTTAGTTTAAAAAAAAATGGTAAGGGATATTATTAACTGACTAGGATTGTATGTTAATTATATCCAATAAATAACTTTTTGATAAAAGTTAGTGAACAAAATATGTAAAAGGAATGTTTTTCTAATTACAAGGCCTATATATGTGTGTATTTATGTATGTTTTTATGCCTGCAAGTAGTGTATGTATGCATCTCTACATGTACGGGAAGGAATCAACCAATGCAAATAGATTTTATTTGTTATGGGAAGTTGAATGGATGGAAACATTAGTTATGTAAATGTCTAATCATCCATGTACAGGGTGGCCCAAAACATTAGTTATGTAAATATATAGCATCCATGTACGGGGTGGCCAGAAACATTAGTTATGTAAATGTCTAGTCTATGGATGCATCCATGTACAGGGTGGTCCAAAAAATTAGAAAACTTCGCTTTATTGTCAGAATGTCCGAAGCATAAAAAGGTGCAGGCGATTACAATAAGTCGTTAAGAAGCAGGGAGAGTTGGGTAGTGTGGGGTGGGGGGGGGAAGACAGATTGAACATGTTTCCTGATTACCGGAATAATTTTCATACAACTGTCAATGACGCAAAATTGTGTAAACTTGGTTATGTTACCCTCTGTTACGGGATCTCCTGTCCTATTCTGGGCCAGCATGTATTATATATTATATGAGCAAAACAGAGTACGATTAAAGCTGAAAAAATAAACGCAACAAAACAACGAACGTGTCGGCAGAAAGCCTTCGTCATCGAATAAAACAACAGAAAAAACGGTATTAAAAAAATAATAAGAAATAGCACTTAGCTGGGACGTAATATACGTGGGCAGCAAAAGAACTGTGGCAGAAGGTAGTGAGTGAGAGGTTAAATAGGGAAGAGGGAAAAAAAGAGGAGAAAAACGTTCACTCTGATAGGTCAGAACGTGTATTATATAGTAGGATAAGTAGAAGTGCATTTCTGGGATTACTGAAAACTTTTTTTTTTCCTACTTCATATTCCAGATGTATTTCAATGTGCCATTGTTATCAACGGCGATGAAGGAACCCTCACAGTCCTCAGGCGAAAGATTGAGAATGGCATACCAATTATTCTGGTCGAGGTGATTCTCTTAATCGTACTGTCTGTTAACCTGTCTTTCTGCCTCTGACTGTCAGTGACGATATCCCATTTTGTTTGTTTCTATATTTTAGTTTTCTATTGATATGTTTACCAACATTGTCCTAAGGACTGCGAATTTATATAATTACATTCTGATAACTCTTGGGTCGATAACAAAATCATAAATTAGGTCTCAGATGTCAAAAACAATTTGACTAGCTGATAATCCCGGCTTTGCCCAAAATTACTTTGATTTAAGTCTGACATAACAGCCCAGTCCAAAATGTCATATAATTTATTACTGGTGGCGAGCTATATTAAAATCACTCAGCTACATAAAAAGGATAATCCACAAAAACTGTATAGTGATTGATAGGACAGGCCCATGAAACGTCAGTAAAACGTTAATAGTTGTATTAGTACAAAGTGGTTACCAAATTTGTTAGGTGTTGCCTGTTTTTTTTAAGTCCTAAATTTGTGGACCAAGCGTCTAAAGAAAAATAACCTGCTGTCAAGGGTATGAGAATCACTGTTGTTATGTGTAGAACATTGTTGTCATGTTGATAGGGAAAAGATGTTGAGTTGGAGATTTTATGTGTAGCTGTTTCATTTGTGTAAGAGTGTTGTGACGTAATTGTGTAAGGGGAAATGACGCGTTAGTTTTAGTTGTTGTTATGGAAGGATAGAGATGGCCGTTGTGTGCTGTTCAAGACATAGCTATCTATGTGTGAGGATTCAGCTAGATATATAAGAGAATAACCACAACTGAGACACGCAGGCTTGTCCGAAAGAGCAACATTAGGTCATCGCCTGAAGCAACTATTCCATGCCCACGGTGTCATAGATTATTCCGAGAAAGGATCGGTCTAACAAGCCACCTAAGAGCTCACCGTAATCCCCCCCCCCCCCCCCCCCCCCCCACCGATGATTCGATGGTCCTTGTCGACTTCGACGGACGAACAACAAGTGAAGTTGAACGTTGATAAGTTTACAAGTTGTATGTTAAGTACACTGATTTGTCAGGCGTACGAGGCATATTAAAAGTATACATTGAACTCATATCGATATATCCAGTGTTGGTTATCGGTTACACTGGTATGTGTGGTACAAAACAAGGATGTCCCATGGTTGAGCGTCTGGATTAGAAGAGTGTATGACCACAGGACATCAAAATCTGCCTATGCGCAAGTTATCTTGATCCAGCATTTCTTTTAGA
Source organism: Lymnaea stagnalis (assembly GCA_964033795.1). Classification (NCBI taxonomy): domain Eukaryota; kingdom Metazoa; phylum Mollusca; class Gastropoda; family Lymnaeidae; genus Lymnaea; species Lymnaea stagnalis. The sequence goes on along the minus strand of CAXITT010000344.1, from coordinate 174,248 downwards.
CGGCTGAGAGCACTGCTTTACAAATTATCGTTGGCTTTTTTAAAAAAAAAAGTGCTATATCTGTATCTATGGATAAATATTCAAGATTATCATTAATTTTTTACATTAATTGAAGTACATCAATCATAAAAGTTGTAATTTGATTGGGAGACACCGTCCGGCACCGAGACTATAAGGTATTTAGTGTATCACTTTTCTACGGGACATATCAAAATCCATTATTGAAATGTTCAAGCTCAAGCTTCGAAAGCTGAACATTGTTTGAGTGGACCAAAAGAAGAGCCCAGTCCAAATGGGACCGTCTCATGTTCCATTATATGAGAATCCTTAAGATCAAATGAACATAAGACTGAAGTGGCATGTTGATATATATTGCAGCAGGTACACATTTTTTGAGTTGCCGCGGCTGTTAAGTTGAAAAGAATTTCACTGAAAAAGAGTGAGTGGTAATCTTTAAATGTTGTGTCATAAAAATCGTTTGAAAATGTCTATAGTATAGCATTAATGATAGCACGATAGGAATAATTAATGGAAACAAAATGTCAACCCTTTTAATTATTATATTTAGAATTGGACTGTGGTGATAACGAAAAGAAAAGACTATGCTAAGATACTGTCAAGAGAAACTATATAAAACAACTTTTTTTACACACTGTCAGTCACACAACTTCGATGCGCGCTCGGACGTCGAAAGCGTTTGGATCAACGATTTTTCGGTTGCCTGGCAGCCAATGTGTTGATGAAATCCAACTGCCGACAATAACAGGGGAGATCAATTAACATTTTTTGTTTTTCACTAGTTTCTATTTTCGTGTCGTATTTTCATGCGTCCTGTATGCTGAGGAAGGCTTTTAGCCGAGACGTTCTTCCCACATTGTCCTGTCTTTCGATTTAAAAGATATACTCTCTTTTTTCCACAGTACAAATATTTATATATTTTCACATCCTGTAATCCTACTTCCAGCAACAAAAAGGGAAATCTCTTTTTAGTTTTGTTATTGTGATCTGATAATTGTTATTCTTCTTTTTTTTCTTCTTGTTTTCTGACGAAGGCTCTTAGTCGAAACGTCAAAATCTATTGCCCTGAAATAAAGTTCAGCACACATTTTTCTTAGATTTCTTTCGTTTTAAGCTTCCACGTCACCTATTGCCTTCACACAGCTTCAGCGTGGTCCTTTATTTATTTACATTTATTGATTAAATTAATATTGTGGACACGCGCTTTGGTATATAATAATGATGTTATCCCCTGAGAAAATTTTGTTTACCTTAAATTTGCTCAAACAATAAGATGTTATATTACGGTATTTAAGTGTATAAGTTCTCACAAAGGTGTGCTTTATTTTAAACATAATTTCCATGAAACTATCTGCTTATTCGTAAGTACGTGCTAAATAAGATTCTTGTTCGTTTAGTTACTTATCAATTCCGTATTATTTTTTACTTAATTAAAATTGTAGATATGGCTAAACATTAATTTATCAAGTGATACAATACTAAAAAAAATCGTACATCAGAAAATGTTAAGCGATATGATAATGTTTCGTAACAGGTTAATGTTTGATAATATGATGATGCTTGGAAATTAGACACCGGGGAATTACAATGATAAGTCTCTCTCACTTTGTCTAGGGCGACTAGGGCCAAGTTGGGAAACCCTATCGCAAACCAACAACACACATCTCTTTAGTGTGATGATTTTGGTTTAGCCTTAAATTATGTTTTAATAGTAAATGGATGTTTAAAAAAAAAATATTCAAATTTGTAACTAAAATGATCCAGTAAGCTAAGCAAGTAGTTGTATGTATGTGCCAGTATCATGATTTTCATATGGATTTCAACCATGTCTATTGAAGTTAAATAGATATTTATATTGAAATACTGAATCTTCTTGTTTCTTCTTTTTCTTTTTTTTTTTCAATCAGGGATCAGGTGGCATTGCAGACGTTATAATCAATTCAACAAGTAAATTCAAGTAAATATTGTTTTTTCCTCGTGTTAAAATGCCATAAAAAAAACAAAAAAACATGCTCAACTTGTGCAAGTATTGCTGTAAAGCATGTCTGATTGTTCTCTCTCGTCTTGACTATTGCAACTCTCTTCTGTCAGGTTCGCCAGAACGCTGCATAGATAAAACTGCAGAAAGTTCAAAACTCATCTGCAAGGCTAGTTTTAAAGGCCAAAAAAAAACCAAAACGTGATCACGTCACTCCACTACTCCATTCCTTTCATTGGCTCCCTATACAGGCACGCATTGACTACAAGTTGTCTGTTCTCTGTCACAACTTTTTCTTGGATTCCTGCCCTTCCTATCTAACCGAACTTCTTTCTGTCCATTCACCCCTTCGACAGCTTCGCTCCTCTGTAGACACGCGCGTTTGTGTCCGTTCCCAAGACACACAGTAAAACATTTGGTGAACGATCTTTCTCTTTCTGCGCCCCCAAACAATATAATTCTTTGCCACTACACATACGCAATATACCAACCACCCAGGCCTTCAAAACTGCACTCAAAACATATCTTTTTAAATTATACTCCCCTGACTGATTCCCCTCCTCTGACCGATAAACGATTTTGCTGGCTGCCGTCCATGGTTTGCTTTGTAAAATTTATGTGGTGGGGTGGATGAATATACATTGCTGTTCTTTATTTCATACATGTATTTTATTTTAATGTCATGATTATGTCTCTTTTGATACAATTTTTATGTACAGGGCGGTGAGCCCAGCCCTAGGCTGTAGTACCGCGCTATATAAGACCTCTTCTTCTTATTATTATTATGATAACCCTAGTAAAAAATAACAATTAATTAACTATTTAACAGTTTGTTTCAATAAAGAATATTTATCACACTCTTATACTATCCTGTAGTTTAGGATTTGCATTTTAATTGTATTTTGGTTATTTCACATTTTTATTTGATTTGAAATTCAACCTGACAGATTTTGTTTACTAGTAGTTTTTCTTTTTTTCTTTGCGTAGCTGATTTTTTAAGAAAAAAAAATATTTTAAATTCTTATAATTTTTATGTTTTTGTTTTGTTTTTTTTTTTAAATTTTTTAAATTTTCTTTTTTAGGGATGGAGATAATCCATATTCAGACATTGTGAAATACGACAATCTTGAAGTATTAGGAATTAATGACCAGCAAAACGGAACATGCATTGGAGAAAAACTGCTTTTATCAATACAGAGAGGTATAAGTTGCATATGTTTCATTTGCAATTTTCTTACCATCAATTTAGGCATCAGTTGCTATAAATTTAAAATAAAAATAGGAATAGTTAGGATTTTTTATACGTGATTATTTCAATTTTAAGATCCTTTGAATGTGTTCAACCTATTTAACTGCCAACAACTGATTTAAGATTCTCAGGTGTAATCAAATTTATAAGAAGAAAAACAAATGAAATTATTGGCCGACAATCTTATTACGACCCACTTTCTCCCTCTAGAAGTACATCCAACAGTTGAGGTGAGACGGGGGAATACAACCTTATTATGACCCACTTTCCCCCTCTATAAGTACACCCAACAAATGAGGTGACACAGGGGAACACAACCTTATTATGACCCACTTTCTCCCTCTATAAGTACACCCAACAACTGAGGTGACACAAGGGAACCGTGTCACCTTTACAGATATAGTTCGAGGAACCTCTATCCCCCCCCCCCCCCCCCCAACCAAATTGCGACATTTGCTTAAATTATATTTTTAAAAAAAATGGGACTTAATCGCCTTTAAAGTTTCCAGGAAATAGTTCGATGTAAATGAATGTGACAACAAACTCATAAAAAATGCTTGTTGCTCTTCTATAAAATCTGTCTGTCTAATTACAAATGTTTTCCAGATAATTACCATTATAAATTTACTTTAGAAAAAGAACATACGATTTCTTTAAAATTTAAACGCTCGTCATTAAATAAACATTTGATTTGAAATCTATAACGCATGTTGCCTGAGTTATGATAGACTTGTAAGCCAACAAGCGGGGAAAAAAATATAGAATTGCAAAGTCCTTAAGAGCAGAAATAAGCCATCCTTGAAGTCCGTTGGTGAAAATATTGATTTCGTAAGGGATCCTTCAGATTTGTTAATCGCTGGAGAGAGCACGCTATAAATTTATACATTCTGGGGAACAGAATAATTTGTATATCTCTTGGTCCTATCTTTAAGAGAAAGAATTCGCCCTGATCGAGCTGATTTAGGTATCTGTTTTGAAGATGGAGGGATGTATCAATCAATTTGTATCACCAAGTGTAGATGTTTATTTTATTTAAATATACACAAAATACAACTGATTTGATTGCGATGCAAAGCTTTATATTAAATCGATGATTGGTTTTGTTCTGTATATTCAATCGCAGCTTATCGCTCCACCATGAAAGATACTTTCTCCAGTCCCGGACCAAAAAACTACATGGGAAAAGTTCATTTCTATAAGCTCTGCACGGAGCTCAATAAGTTCAATGTGCTACTGAATGATGAACATTTCAACTGGAAAGAACTGAACTTAAAGGTTTGAAAATAAGTTGAAGGTTGATACTTTGTAATAATATTAAAACGCCCGCTGTGCTGTGGGTATGTTTAAAGAGGAATAAAGCGTATATACTAAATTAAAAAAATACGTACCCTCATCATGTTTGATTTTATATGTTTTAAAAAAAATAAATAATTTAGTTATTCAGGTAGACTTTTGATTTTTTATTTAGGTGTAAAGTATTCTATACATTCCTACCGATACAAAAATGTGTGCTCAAATGTACACCATGTATAAAATTATATTTTAACAATACATTCCATCAGGTAGGCCTTATACGCTTGGGTTACGTGGGCACTTTTTTGTTTTAATTATTTGTAACATATACCTTTCAACAGGTAAACCCATGGCTCACACGCATAATATTTGAAGCCGTGAAACAGGGCCAAGTTGACTTTGTAGAGTTTTTCATCAAGGAAAATTTTGATATGGAATCTGCGTTTTCACAACAAAAAGTGCACGAACTCTACCAAACTAAGGTTAATATCTGTAATAACACATTTTCTTTCTGCAAAAAAAAATGGCACATTACCCATTATTTTCATTTCTGCTTTAAAAATTCATGATTTTAAACATTTCCATTCATGCCATATTTTAAAACTCATGTCTTGAACGGAAAGTTTCATTATATTCTTTGTGAAAATTTCATTATTATTTAAAAAAAAAAAACATTCATAACGTTTTTGTGTGTGAAAATTCTCATAGTTATAGACGTTAAAAAATTTTACAATTTCAAAAGTTTTCTATCCCGTCTTCCGCTTTTCTCTATTACAAGATGTTCTAAAAACATTTGGCTATTAGTAGACTAAAAATTAAGAGCCAACCAGTTTCTAAGAGGGATTTAGAATTGATTTATATATCTCATTTATTCTTCTGCGTGCCTTACTAATGTGGATCTAACTTCGTCACACTTCAAGCTACACCAATCCAATTTTAATATCTTTGCTATTACAATTAGCACCAATGAAAATATCTGTGGCATGGTGTACATATCAGGGTGTATCATAGTAAGCCAAAAAGTCCCGAGTGAAACTTAGCATAATGTTTTCAGGGCCACAAAAACCTTAAAAAAGGGGAAAAGAGCATTTATCAAATAAATTTATTAAATTGGCATGGACCATACGTGTTAAAAATATTTAAGTGATCAAAGGCTAAGAAAAGCTAGTATATACTCTATCGAAAAGGGGACTACTTAATTTCATTATCGAATTTTATTTTGATGCAACTTCAATTTTTAAAAAAAAAAACTGTAACCTGGTACCAGACTCAGAAACTATGTGGTCAACATTACATCAAATAGGTTGAATGTGTGTTATCAGAATTATACATTTAAAAAAAACACCAAAAAAGAAAAAAAAAAAAAGCAACACACTAGAGTAGAATAACGTTAACATTTGTAACATTTGGCTTTCAGAGGGACTATCCTCGGAAACTGTCGGATGTTGCTTCTTTTGTCAACAAGCTTTTGGGAGGATCTTATCATATGAGCTGTCCAAAATTACTGAAAGATGATTCAGGAAGAGATCACCAGGAAAGTAGGTCATACAAATCTAATATACCTTTTTATTCAATAAAAGAAAGGGAAGGAACCTAGATCCTAGTTGTGGAAAACGTTGTTTGTTTGTTTGTAATTTATGTCTATACACACACACATATATAATATATAAATATACCGATATATATATATTAATTAAACATTTTATTAATTAGTGCATCCACAGAGAAAAGTGAAAAAAAAAATTCAAGGCGCCTTTTAATATAAAAACTAAGGTCTATTTCAATTAGTTCCTTAGATCCCAAGGGTGGGTTCCAACAAGCAGTTTAACAATCTTGGTCGGTTATAGGTCATCACACAATATGAACAATGACATGCTATGAAAAGTAGCTTGTTATATTAATCTTTGAGAAGTCAGATAAACTTGAAGTAAACAAGGGCGCCACTACGAGTCCATAAAATTGTCCTTTTTTTATCTTTGAGTTATTCAATTAAAAATAAAATATAGTTATACTAGAGAATATCAACATCACGATTATTAGTAATACATCATTATTGCTACCCATACAATCGATAATGGGGGGAACGTGTTCTTAACACTACATTTCAGAACACGCTAACTTCTTTTGACTTGAAAATCTTTCGACAGTGTATTATTCTGAAAAAAATAAAACTGCCATGCGAGATCTGTTCATTTGGTCAATCCTGGCCAAGAAAGTGGAACTGTCAAAAGTTCTGTGGAGATATTTAGACGTAAGAAATAATTAGATAGATAATGAATGTTTGTTTTCAAAGTTTATTTTTTTCAAATTAAAAAATAAATTAATATATTTCATTAAACACCGGATCTCCGATGAGATTTTTCTTTTTGACATGTTCCAATGAGAACTGATCAAACTAATCATTTATTATTTATATTTTTATATTAATTACGTTTTAATAAAAAGACGATTTGAAAATTATTTTAAAAGCGTGTCCTTTTACCGTCTCTTGCCTCCTGCTTTTTGTCTAATTCTGTAAGACATTGTCGAGAACAAGAGAATACATAATGAATCAAAGTTGCTATGGAACCGATTTTTTGTTTTGATTTAAATATATATTTTTTGTATTTGCCATTGCCAACAAACACATATAATGGTATTGACAAAAAAATAAGCAACTTATAAAAATAGTTTAATGCATTAATCAATTCATTCAATAAAAAAAAAATGTAGAACTATTTTTTTCAAATTTTTGTTTAGGCTACCGTCATGTTAAAATAGTTAATCTTAACAACACCATTGTGAAACCATGTTCGGACATGTTATGTCTTTTTAAAATGTTAAGACATCGTGAATATTAAACAAAAAACCCCCCCAAAAAAAACAAAAAAACAAACCCAAAAATAACCTACGTATAAGCTAAAGGTTCCGACAATTATATATTCCACAGCACCAAACAGCTGCAGCTATGTTTGCCTACGGTATCGCCAAATCATTGCTGGCTGATTTGAAATCATCGAAGGCGGGAAGTAGAACCGACGAGAGTAAATTAAAAAACTATATGGGGTAAGTTAAATCCAGTTGTGGCGATACGTAATGTCATGTAATTATTTATATACTTGTTTTGAAATAAAAGTGAAAACAATCATATATTTTTGCAAATTGTGTTCAATTTCTGATGAATGGTGTTTAATTTCTGATAAATCGTGTTCAATCTCTAACGAATTATGGCAAATGTCTAATGAATGTTGTTTAATGTCTAATGAAACACGTCTCCAGGGAATTTACAAGCTTAGCCTGTAAGACAATCAACTCCAGCTACAAGAAGGACGAGCAGAGAACCTTTGATCTCCTGAGACTGCAGATGTCCAAGTGGGGCGAAACCAGCTGTGTACGTCTTGCACTGGACTCCCACAACAAGAAGTTTCTGTCCACGCCGGCGTGCCAGAAACTGTGTACACAGCTGTGGTGGTGGGGGCAGGAGGTGGACAGCCCGCCGACTCAGGTAGACCATGTGCAAATCCATGTTGCCAATGCTTGCCATTAACCAATGGTGCAAATCAATGCTGGTAATCCATGGTGGCAGCCACGCTTGTCAACAAGGCCTTTAATCCATTTTGCCGTCTGTGCTGGTAATCTATGCTGGTAATCCATGCTGGTAATCCATGCTGATAATCCATGCTGGTATTCCATGCTAGTAATCCATGTTGGTAATCCATGCTGGTAATCCATGCTGGTGAATCCATTCTGGTAATCCATGCTGGTATTCCACGCTGGTAATCTAAACTGCATTTCTAGTAAAATTAAAATGTTTTATTTCTTAGAGCTGTCTTTGAATCATTTAATTAAAAAACAACAACACTACATTAACACTATGAGAGCGTCATTGAAACTATCAATCCGATGCCTTTAAACTGTTTAATAAGGAGATAATGAAGACAACGCTTGGTATAAACAACAATATCGATTTGTTTTCACAATCGTTTATTTAACAAAAATGCCTTTGCACAGATCTTATTGTTATTAGACTTTGAAAAAAAAAAAATTAAATTAAAAAAACTAATGACCATTTATTTATTTTTAAAAATTTCATTGTTTACTTTAACTTTTATTAAAATTCATTAAAATTCATTTTATTAAAATTTTATCGCAATTCATGGTGTGTCTACTATCTTTGACAGGGGATACAACGCAGAAACGAGAAACGGAGGTGAGTAGCACAAAGTAATAATAATACCTCCAACCAACAACTTCCCAAATATTCAAACTACTTAAAAATGAATAGGGGAATTTACGCAAACACTCATAGATTCAAACACACCAGAACTCATTCACAAATCGTGTATATTCAGGTAAAGTGCACAGTAGTTTTTAGGTTGGCTCGCTGCAAGAAGGTTTGAGGCCATTGAAAAAAAAAAGCAACTACGAGCGATTCTAATTTAACGTATTAAATTCTAGGTCCACACAACTTAGTTCAGAAAATTGTTATGTGTGCCAAGTCTGGCATGCGTTAAGTAGGTTTCTGAGCCATGCGTTATTTTTTACATATAAAAATGATTTTTTTTTAAATATTGAAAATACAAATTAAAGAAAAAAAAACGACATTTTTAGACACAAAGTTAATTGGGGTATTTATAAATTGTGTCAAACAGTGCCACAAATGTATAAAGTAGCAATCGCATTGTCAATCATAGACTTATATATTTATATACTTTCATGTTAAAAAAATATATATCTTTGAAGCAAAGTCCATAATAGGGTTTCTGGCATTTATCATATTTAATATCAATATTTTTTATTAAAAAGCTCAGATTTAAAAAAAAAATAAAATATAAAGATGAATTATTTGTTCCTCTTCTTTTCTAGGGCGAATGAAATGATGGCGGAACCTGAGACTGATAACAAGTAACGACATACACCTTTTTTTAATTTACAACACGTTCTCGTTTGTGCTAAGAGGTTTATCTTATGAAAAAAATCGTCAAACTACAAATGCCTGTTATTGAATTATAAAACCATTCTTTTAGTGAAGGTCTCAGTGCTATCAATCGGTTATTATTATATTTTTTTTTCTTTTTAAAATTGGGAAAAAAACTTAATAAATCAAAATTAAATTTTATTTTAGATACCCCCCCCAATCCCCTACCCGCCCCTCAAATAAAGAGTTAATAGATCTAATCCTGTTTAGAAATAACGACATATTTACACTTTCTATATGAAGAAAAAATGTCTGAAATAAATATTATCAAAATGTGCAATGTTTTAAACACTGACATAATAATATGACATAATAATAATAATAATAATAATAAAGTTCATTTCAAAAACACGCTTCATCCTCAAAGGCTCGAAGCGCGGTACAAGTCAACAAAAAACATATCTATAATTTACCACATTTAAAACAAACGCAACACTACAAAAACTAATTACAAGCATACAATCTCAAAGTCTTTCTAGCCTTTTCAACCCGGAGCAACACAGCCATTATGCATTAACTGGAAAATAAGGTAGACAATCATCCCAGAAGGTATTTGCGAAATAGATGTGTCTTTAGATCGGTTTTAAAGGACTCCAGTGTCTGGTTGTTTCTGAGATCGACTGGAAGGGTGTTCCAAATTTATAATTTTTATGAAATTAACGTAAAGACATAAATATAAATATGAAACAAGGAAACATTATTTAATCATCAAAAGGACATTATGACAGAAGTCTACTAGCCCATTTAAGCTTGCTGTCTCATTCCGCTACTGGTGAATTTAATAAAACTACTAACTTCTTTTTTTTTTTTTTTAATTTCCATATATTCAACATATTCAAATTTGTTGTTTTTTTCTTCATAACAGTTGCTTGGGAGCTTCCGGCTGTTTTAGTCAGATAAAATATTTAATGTCTCCACATGTGATTTTCTGGCTTAATTTTGTGAGTCACATCAACATAAAGAGATTTTTAAAAATGCATAATTATACTATGTTTATTAGAAATAATTGTGCGATAAATAAACACATTTACAATAAATTTTGCCTTTAAATTTACCATTTATTGAACAAGTTTAAAAAATAATACATTACATAATATTTCCAACAAACTGTATATGAAATAATATTTATAAACAATGGGTTTCTCTGATCTATTTGCCAGCTTGGTCTCATTGTCTTCTTGATGATCTACGGCGTGCTGCTGGTATCCAAGCTGGACATGGCGAGATTCAACTGGCTGGAGTGGGTGGTCTGGTCTTGGATCGTTCTTTACATCTTAGAGGGGATCCGTCTGGTAAATACATATGAATGGAAGCACGCATTTTGCTTACATCTATTGTCTCATAATAACTAGATGACTGGTGAGGCCCAGTGTGGTTTACGGACAGAAACTAAGTGGTACGGGGGCCCTCGGGTCGACCGAAACTGATCTGGCTTCATGATGAGGAGACGGATCTGTGGAGGATCTGTGTCCGTGCACGGAGAAGGAAAGTGATGGATCGGTCTGAATAGAAGGATGCGGTGGCAACAGGTCAGAGTTCTACAAGGGCTGCAGCAACAGTGATGGGTATGATGATGAGCCCGAATGTTACACGAACACGTCAATTTATGGTAGAGCAAAAGACAGCGATGCGTTAGCTGGGTGATGTTTATGCTTTTCAAGGTTTTAATCTCAGTTGAAAGTCGTTTATCATGAATGCAGTTTATCTTGTTGACACGATGCTCTCTTTATTAGTCCTCACCTTTTCTGACCACACGTTGATCATGATTTTCCTTAGTCACATTGCGACAGCAGCCAAACAGATGCCAGACTGTATTGTACTAACGTAAAGGGACGATCGTAAAATAATGAATAGGTTTTGAACAGCCGAATAATATTACCGTAACAGTAATCCAATCCATGATGTTCTCAAACCCCATTTAAGGCAATGCAGCCAAATCCTAATCTCCTCCTTAACAATTTTGACATTTTTGTCCCTGGAACGAAATCGATGATAAAGAAATTTAAATAACCTCTTAGAATTAGTAATACATATTCAAATGATCCTGAGCATAACAAGTTTGTTTTACATTTAAAAAAAAACAACAAATATGATAGTTCTTAATTGCTGATCAGGGGCGGAAGTTTTCCCACTTAAAGGACGACGTTAACTCTACATTGCAATGGACCTAAGCTGACACAACTCTCTGTGCGCTCTTAACATTCTCGGCTTCTCCAAAAGACAGTGTATCCAGACGCACTGCCACATTAACACTCATGCACAGGTCGATCACTCAATGCGATGCAATGTCTACACCCTGCTTTCCCAGTTCACGATGTTGTAACAGCAGCTCAGCTCTGAATTTGATCAGTCACTGTTGCTGTTTATTCGTTCGCCTTTTTGAAAACAAAACAAAAAAAAACGATTTTTTTTTAATTTGTGAATCAGCAATGAAACTGACTCAACTTCAGCTGCTATATTTAATACACTACAGAAAAGAGTTGAGCAGACAATCTGTTCTAGCTGTAAGTGAATTCCAGTTAGCCATGATTGACATTTCCAAAAATAAACAAACAAAAAAAGAACAAAAAAAAACAACAAAAAAACAACAACAAAAAAAACTACAATTCGCTTATGTCTCAGGGCTCTGAAACTGTGAAACGTGGCACACTAGTGTTCCGCCATGCGAAGCTATGTATACCGTTGAAAATTTCCTCACAGAATTTGAAAAAAAAAACACGTCAAGACGATAGACATTTGTTTTGAAAACAAAACGTAACAATGGTTGGCATATTAATAAGCTGTCAAACAAAAGGCTACATATTTTGATACGCTTATGTAGCTACAGCACTTCGTTGATTTTATTATAGACACCTTTTTCCACCTAAATTGAATTTTTGCTGCTAGTTTCCTCGTAACTAAACAGCTTTAATTAAAAGCACACATACTGAACACGGCCGGGGTATGCTCGGATAAAATAAAATGAGTAAAACAAAGTAGGGTTAAACCTGAAAAAATAAACGCAACAAAACAGCGAACGTGTCGGCAGAAAGCCTTCGTCAGCGAACAAAACAACAGAAAAAACGGTATAAAAATAAGACATAGCACTTAGCTGGTAAGTAGTATCCGTGGGCAGCAATATTGGCCACCAAACTCAAATGGGGCATTTCGAACACTTTGATGGATGATCCTTATTTATTAAATAAAAATTGACATATATATATATATATATATATATATATGTATATATATATATATATATATATATACATATATATCATATGTCAGTTTTCATAACAGATAGAGAGTGTTACGATTTTTTTTCTAGTCATTTGCGAGATCTTACATACATGTTTGTGTTTTCTATGTATGTATTTATATATTTGTTGCATCTTTATATAGGACACCAAACTCAAATGGGGAATTTCGAACACTTTGATAGATGATCATTATATATAAAAAAAAAATAGACATATATATATATATATATATATATATATGTATATATATATATATATATATATACATATATATCATATGTCAGTTTTCATAACAGATAGAGAGTGTTACGATTTTTTTTCTAGTCATTTGCGAGATCTTACATACATGATTGTGCTTTCTATGGATGTATTTAAATAATTGTTGCATCTTTACTTTTTTACTTGCTGTGCTGTAACGTTGATAAAGTTTTCTTGTCCGAGTATTTAAATTTAATTTTTTAAACATACATTGACAAGTATATTTAAATTGTTTACCGTTTCCGTCACGAGCGTTGATACTGTCGTTTCTTGGTATACACTGGTTTTTCAGTTTTCTGTTACTTATTTTGCACTTAAGGAGCTGAATTTTAAAAGAGCTTAAATGTACAACCCATACAAAGGTAAATTACACGACACAGCTTATGTTTCACAATAATGTTGTATTTTTTGGTGTCATTATTCTTCCCCAGGTAAACTTAGAAAGTCTATTTAACCGCAGCTTGTTCCTCGTGATTTCAAAATGTGTTCTATATTTTGCTATTCTCAAATATATACGAAATTGTCCTCCGTAAATTAATGAAACATTATTTCACAGCTGCGTGACATTACAAAAAAAAACTATACATTTCAGCAAATTGATTATGTCACTAAAAGGATGAGAGTGAAAAATTTGTCCTCCAAGGAACGTCCAGATAAATGTGACAAGTTGTCCTCTCTCATTAAGGTAAGCCGTTGCATCATTAATATCGAACAAGGCCCAATCAATACAAAATTAGCATACTTCTTTTTTTGTTTAAAACCTTTTTTCCCAACCTTTGCGCTTATGTTAAATCTGAAGTTGAGTTTGTTATTATTATTGTTACTATTAGTTTATTTTTTAAAAATTATGTTTTAATGAATTTAAAACCCTTTTGGATCAAGGATTAATAAAAGAAGGGCTGCACTCTTCAAGCTGTGTGAAGGAAATAGTAAAACAAGGTATATGTAATCTTGAAGTAGAAAGAAAGGACCCCCCCCCCCCCAAAAAAAAAAAATGAAAAAAGGAGAACATTACGGCTGAGAGCATACCTAACCATGCAGGACAACGATTCAAATGTGCCTTCATGTGTCCTGTCTGATTAGGAAGACTCTTAGCTGAAGCTTTTTTGTTTTATGGCCCTGTCTTTCTATTTCAAGCTTCCACATAACTTGTTCTACTATTTCTTTGAGATGAAGAAGGGCGCGCAACATGAACTTACTATTGATACATTTGACCTCCCGTTTCACAGATGTATATTCTTGCACTATTTCCGTTTTTTTTTTTTAAACAGCAAATTTGCTCTAAGGCTATTCGGACACCAAACATACTCCTGCTCATCGACCTGTCTTCGTATTTGCTGTTTCTCCTCGCCTGGTCATTCCGCTGTGCTGCCTACTACTACCCAGACATGCGTGGAGAGCTCGGCGAGACAGCCATCGTCATCTTCAGCGTGGACTACATCCTGTTCTGTCTGCGCATCTTTGAGTTCTTCTACGCCAGTAAATTCTTGGGGCTGTTGCTTGCAATGATTGCACAAATGGTGGGTCGTTTACCAATGTAGCATCCTGAGATTTGCAAAACAAATAGGAAATTATGGGCATCATCTATAATCATTATATATATATATATATATATATATATATATATATATACTGATTTATATATATATATATATATATACTCAGGGACGATATTTCAGATTTCTTTTTTATAGAGGGGGACAAAACAAAAACTTGGTCGGCTCGTTAAGTTGTTTAATACT
>CAXITT010000344.1:137117-159378 GCA_964033795.1 Lymnaea stagnalis | reverse complement strand
ATATATATATATATATATATATATATATATATATATTTATATATTTATATATTGTAAATTAAATAGCTCGTTGACAACAATACGCATCGAAAAACGATATATCAAAAAAACTAAATACAATAAAATTGAAACGATACCCAAACTTTGGCTAATTACAATTTAAGAATTCTAGAAGGTTCATTATAAATTTAAAAATGAAAAAAAAAAAGAAAAGAAAGAACTAAAGCTGTTGACTTACAGTTAAAGTATAATGATGGCTTGTACCGGTACAATGTTCAAGAAGATACAATGTTGAAAAACCACACAAAAAAAGTACACACAAGCATTAAAGATGTAAACATAGAAATCTTCTTCTCGTTATGTGAACTGCACACATTTCTGCCGTAATAGTGATCTCAAAAGTATCTCTCGTCCGCATATTTATAGTCCGTCTTACTGATATTTCTAGAAAGGGCTTGCACTACACATTGTATAAGCGCCTCGACCAATCTTCTACAATCTAAAGCATTCTAGTAATACAGACTATAGATGATATTTCTTTGTAATTGTGGTCAAGGGAGATTATTTTTATTTAGCCAAGCCTTAATAGCACCGCCGAACTTGGAGTCAGCTTAAGTTCATTCACATGAAGAGATAAATGAAAGTAAACGAGACCATATATATATATATATATTATCCATTAATTAATTAATTAAATTTATAGTAATTCAACATCAAAAATGAAACAAATGGGACAAATTATTTTTTAAAAATCTGTAGTATTTTAACATTTTACTGTTTATTTCAATAATAATTGAACAATACTGTCTCTGTCCTACATAAAGAAAACTTTTAATTTCAATGTATGCAATCGTGTATTCCAAAGGTTCTCACGCTGTGCAAATTCCTGATCATCCTGCTTGTCTTCTTCGTGGCATTTGCCGTTGCCTCTGAATCGGTTCTGTACCCACAGAAAAAGCTCAGCGGACCGGGCATTTTCTACTTGTTTCGTATGGCGTACTGGTCTATGTTTGGAGAGCATTTTTTAAGCGATATTGACGGTAAAATAGAGGCTTGCTTTTTACACAGATTATCTTAAATGTTTGACGATTTTTCAATCCCATTTTTGAATTGCAGTTGGTGTAGTTGTTGCTGTCTAAAAAAGAATACGCACTTCCATTTCATTTCCTTAATTAATTGTTAGCTTAATCACAATATTTATCAATATGCGGAAAATAAATAAGTATTGCATGGAGCTCAGAGTGTCTGCTCCCACTCCTTGCTTATCCCCATCTGTCTTAATCCGTATTTTATTTTTCTCTGTATATCTCGGTCTCTCTCTATCTCCGTGTTTCTGTCTCTCATTCTCTCTATCTCTCTCTCTCAGCTTTTTGAGACGATGATATAGCCTTTTCAAAGTGCATCGTTTTTTTTTCTTCTTATGAGACAGATCGTGGAATGGCTACTGGTTTTGCCTAGTAATGCAAATCTCTGTGTGTTTTACTGCCTCTGTTACACGTTGCTATTACCTAGCCGGAACGGCGATCAGCGATGATCTACCATACTGGATTTTTACCCTAGGTTTCCTCTTATTTCTAGGGCGTCCGATAATTCTTGTCCCTCTGTTCTTTAGGACGCGATCTTCCAATATTCTCCTCAGAAGAACTATCCGACGAAGGCGCCTTTTACTAGATATATGTATGCAGTTGATGTAACTTTCTATCCTCATTTCCTGCAAGGCATAATTGACAATATTACTATGTTTGTTTGATGGTTTTATGATCGCCTCCATAGTCTTGATGGTTGGTAATGCAATTGATCTTCATTAACAGCCCCAAACAGCACGAGTGAATGCACCACTGATCCATCAATCTATAACACTTATACGACGGTGAGGTGTCCCACTGCGGTCAGTAGATACTACGTGCCTATCTTGATGGGCATGTACGTCATGGTCACCAACATACTTCTCTTCAACTTGGTCATTGCCAAATTTAAGTAAGTTTTTATTTGTATTTACTTCATAGTGACTAACTTTCATTTTCTTTAACGTGTTCATTGCTGAAGTCAAATCAAACACGTTTTATTTATCTATGTCATGGTCACAACAATCCTTGGATTTAAAAAAAAAAAAAACTTTATTATAATTATAACATATTTTTACGGTAGCTTCTAATTTTCCTTCAAAAGTCATTTTTTACTCACTCCAAACCTTATGAAACAAAATAATAAAAAAAAAATTCAAAACAAGCCAGACCTAAAGAAATTTAAATACAACTGACTTTTTTTTATAAACATTTTTAAAAAAAATAGTTTAATGCCATACATTTATTACATAAGACTAGCGGATATACCCGGCGTTGGCCGGGATAGCCTTAGGACCACTTCCTGGTGTGACCCCGATCCCATTGGAAACCTAATCCCATTCTGACACCGATCCCGGGGCAGTCCCGTTTCCTAGTGTTATCCCGATCCCGGTGGATTCCATTCAAGGTTGGGATACCGATACCGGTGAGATCCCATTTTCTGATGGGATCCTGATCCCTTTGGGATACACCTTATGATAGGTTTCCGACCCTTTTGGGATCCAATATAAAAAAAATAATCGGTGTTACTGAGAGAACAATAAACTCCGGGACAGTATAGAAATGAATAGAAGTAACTATAATTTCAATAACCCCTTATATTCCACTATATTTCCCCTTGTAACAATTTATAATGTTCTGGAACATTCTAGATTAAATTTTTAAAAACCTGCTCGAAACATGTGTAAAAACGACCTATCCAATTATTTTTCAAATACGATAAAAATCTTCAACGAATGCCATAATTATAATCCATTTACTTTTAAGTTAATCAAGGAGCCCCATAATTTTACCGAATTTGTTATACTTGAGATGTGGGCCTATAAAATCAGACAGATAAATAATAAAGTTAAAATTTAAAATGTCTCCCATTAAAATCTACTTTAAAATGTCATATTTATAGCTTTTTAAATTATCTAACTTTGTGGAAAATTCTAGACTTTATATTCTTAGGTCTAAATCAACACAGATATTTTAACCCGGGCTATGAAAGGTAATGCATTAGGCTAGGTCTAGATCCATCTATTAACAACGAACCTATTGCCTATAGCATTGTCTAAGCCTATTGATATTTATATCGCTTATATAAGGAAAATTTAATGGAGCCAGGGGCCAAAGAGGAATTGATATTATGAGTTCAGTACCCTTCGGTATTTGAATGTAGATGTATGTGTACTGTGTATTAAGTTTGGTCAAGATCCATCTATTGAAGTAGGAGTATTAAGCCTATTGGTAGTTATATAACTTATAAAAGATAAAAATGAAACGTGGCCCCAGCCCCAGAGGAATGGAGATTATGAGTTCAGTACCCATTAGGTATTTGAATATGGATAATAAAGTGTATATGTTCTAAGTTTGGGCAAGATCCATCCATTTATATAGGAGTATTGTTTAGTAATTTTATTTATATAGCTCATATTAGGAGGAAAAAAAACGAATTCGGGGCCCCCAGCCCCAAACGGAATGTTATAAAAAGTTCATAACCCCTTAAGAAATCCTTCTGGATCATGATGGATATATGTGCCAAGTTTGGTCAAGATCCATCAAACCATGTAAAAGTGTACGTGCAACAAATCCAACCAGCGACACACAAACAAACTTTCACTTATATATTTATAATATATATATATATATATATCAGGGTGGGCCAAAAAAAGTGAGAACATCTCGTAAAATATTACGCTACGAGATGTCCTCACTTTTATTGGCCCACCCTGTATATAATTATCTGATTACAGCATACATAAAAATACTTCATTTTGTCTTGTTGTGTTTCAAATATTTTAATTAATACCAAGTAAATCAAATAAAGTTATATTCATTTCTTCATGGATAGAAATAATGTCATGACATAGGGCTGGGGATGATGTAGTTGTTAAATACATTTTTTATAAAGCTACTCAGAAATGTAGTTGGTCGTTGATAAATTCAAAAGCAAATGAAGAAAGGCGTGTGTAGGGCAGCGTGTTTCAGAAAACTTCACAACATATACCCAGCCGTAAATTAAATCCTATATCAATTCGCACTATCTCTCTTCTCCGCTTTAGCTCCACCATCACCAACATCGAAACGCAAGCTGAACTGGTCTGGAACTACCAGAGCTTCAAGACCACAATGGAGTTTTCTAAACGATTGCTTTTGCCGCCCCCATTTATCCTGCTTTCGTTCATCATTTTCTTTACAAAATCAAGCAACGACATTTTCGGTAATATTTGGCTTGCTTTTACTTTTAAATGAAACCATGAATTCCAAACGGTAGGGCTGGTTTACCATTTTGTGATAAGGGGGTTGGGGTGGGAGTGCTAGAGAGTAGTATTGTATAACAGTTTTTTTTATTTCTTTATTTCTTTATTATTTTTAGAAAAAAAACAATCCAATATTGGCCAAATTTCTGCTCATCAAATTTACGAAATTAGGCTAGATTACTGAAAAGTTATTTGTAATTTTTCTTTACACTATTTACGCCTTTCTGTTCAAATATAATTTCGGACTTTTTTTGCTTGCAATTTGCCAGGTTTGTCTGGTTTCAATGGTACGCGATTGTTTTAGTCCTGCATGATTGTGTAGATGATACAAGTTTTAGTGTAAACTAGCCCCTGTACTCCAAACAAATGGTTGTTGTTCCAATGTTTTATTTATATGCCCCCCACGGGTGGGGGGGGGGGGTGGGGTTGGTTTCTAGAAATGTTATATAAAATTGGGATTGTCATGTTATATTACTTTATTACGGTTAAGGAGTGGGGTTAGAAAATATTTCACATAATTGTGTTTGATAACATGTGCACGTCACCTAAACATAAAACTATTTTTAAGAAAAAAATCAATTCAATTCAAATGTTTCCTTTATCGAAATTAGTATTATATAATCAATATCTAACATTATTCTAAGTGAAGTTCAGGCCAGGCAGTGCTCCAGCTACTTTCAAATACTTCCCATGTTTTATGTTGAAATTGAAAATAAAATGATAAAATGATAAGTCTTAAAATCTTCACGACAGTTAAAAAAATTAAGGAGAAACACATGAGGCGAAAACTGCTCAGGCTGGAAAAAATGTCGATTGAAGAATTTAGTATCAAGTAAGATGTTATCATACCTTCTGGTACAAATATCAATATTTTACACTTGATGAAAATCACATTTTTCAATCATTTTTTTTCTATTTTCATGTATTTTGTAATAAGAGCTTTTAAAATAGTTTTATTTAAATGAATGTATTTATATGTTAAACTTTGTTAAAATGTGAAACTACAGCTGAAACTTAAATGATATACTCTTCTTATTAATAATCTAAGTCCTAAAGTTAAAGAGCAAAGGAATAATAAGATATTAAGTATTAACTTTTTGAAAACTAATTTGCATTTCATGTTCAAAAAATGATTCATCTTATTTTCTTCCTCATTTATTAATTGCTTAGCTATTTTTTTCATGTAGAAAAAATGTGCAGCAGTCTACATCAAGATCAGAAACAAATGGAAAAGGTAATTACTTATCATTTAGTACCCTCAAGCTATTTTGATATCTTTATTGCGTTGCTTTTATTAGAAAAGATAATAAACCATGGCTGTGGTAAAAATAAATATTTATTTTATATAATATAATATGTTAAACCTTTTGACACAATGATTACATATTTATACATTAATGAATTGAATTATCCTTTAAAAAAAATCTTTTAAAGTTTAAATTTATAATCAAATTAATAAGTATTTTTTATTACATGATAGTTTCTAATATTTTCTAACAATATCATATCAGATAAAATTTTATTCAATCCAATTTCTTCCTGAAGATTCCAGCGTTTCACGACAATCTAAGAGCAGCATCAGTTTAGATCTGCTGGTCCTAGATAAGGAAAACACCCCCGAAGACGGGGACAGCTTGTTTTGGGCCATCATTTTGCAGACAGACAACGGGCGAACGCCGAAGAAGCTGCGCCATGACAGTTGCCAGGACATTAAGGACAACTTTCAAGACTACGAGTTGATTGACGGGGGTCTGTTCGAAGGATGGGAGGAGGTGTTGGCGAAAACTGGTCGCTGGAATAAACATCTCCGCGACGTTGTTCTGCATAGCACGGCCAAAGTCTTACAGCGGAACATTGTGATGTTCACCAGCGACAGGAATTGTCCACTTAGGGTCATACCAACGACCGAGGAAACACAGCAAGTGCAGGGCACTGAAACATACGTGGCCTTGTATTACCAGCATGAAAAAGAACACTACGATGCTCTGATCCCAAGCAGTAAAGAACCCAAAGGTTTTTTTTTAAAAAAAGAATTAAGTTATTCATTTTTTTTATCCAACATTGAACTTCCTTTTTCTTTCATTTCAAAGTCCATGCTAGTTTGATAGATTGAATGGAATATGCTTAGATACAATTTAGTTAAATTTGTTTTTGAAAAATGTCTAGCCTGCATTTATTTTCACAAGCCACAAATACATAAACATCTTAGTTATCCTTATGGCCTTTTATATAACAACGTAATTGGATTGAAATATTGCTTCCTTAGTGTTATAAATTTCAATAAAACTATTTTGTAACTCAACTTTAAGGTTGTTTGAAAAAAATATTTATATGTTTTTAAAATATTTTAAAAAGGTTTTCCAAAATTATATTTTTTGTTAATTAGAAATCTTATCAAATTATTAACACGGTCACTAAAAATATATATATTTTTTTTACATTTATATTTTAAAGAAAATCGACAAGAAGGTACGGAGATACTTTTATTCAAACGCTTGGAACATCTAAACTTGAAGCTTGGTGCAAGCAAACCTGTGAAAAATGTGTTTTACGCTGCTTCTGAATGGTTGATTAAATGCCCCGTTGAAGCTCCCGACATGCTGGAATCTGTCGTAACTTTGTACCTTAAAACTCATGGTCTGACAGAGAACGGGAACGGAGAGCAAAGCCTGGCCGACGATTCAGTTAAAATCAAAGCCCTCGCGGATTTGTTGGAGTCCACTGTTGTCTTAGTCTCAAACCAGAAATCACGGGCCTTAAGCCTGGTCAGCCCTACCGAAAAAGCCCAGCAGATATTATACAGAAGGGTGGTGTTTTGTGCTTCCTTCACACATCCCGGAGCTGTGGATTATTACCCAGTGGAGCCATCAGAAGACGCACATTTAGGTGAAAACATCTGGAGAAGAGGCAAGCGTAAGTCCATTCTTATCATTATTGCGGAATCGTTATATTTGAATATAATTGGTATTGCATTGCTCTGCAAGTATTTTAACGATTCCAATAAAAAAAATTTAAAAAATAAAACAATAGGATTCCTGACGGAACAAAATATTTTTTTTTCAAGAAAATATCCACTTATACTCAGCTCGCCTGATCAAATGTTTGCCAAATTTGCGGCAAATCTCTTTTTAAACGTAAAACAAAATACTGCGTTCAAAGAGAATTGAAATGCAAATTTGATAGTGTGAGCTGAGCATTATTGCATTTGTCCAAGTGTTTATACTTTAAATTATTGTAAACAAAATTGTAATATTTATGGAAAAAGTCCGTTTTATGTAATTTAATTGCAGAAATGTTAATGTTCTAACATATATATATATTTATATATATATATATATATATATATATATATATATATATATTTAAAGATACACCAGGCCTTTTGGAAACGAGGCTCAAGCGCATGGGGCTTGAGAAGTGGAACCACTCTGGCACAGATATGTTTACAGCCATAGCAGACCAGGCCCCAAAGACAACAACTGACAACCTAAAACAAGCAGTTGTCCAAGAATTAACCAGCGATCATGAAAGATATCAGTCGAAATCCTTCTGCGACGAGGAAGACTGGAACAAATGCAAGGGCCTTTTTCTCTCAGATCTCACCATCAGCGATGCGTTTGTCGACACCGTCGCACGGGTCACAGCGACGGTCCTGGAGACGAACATTTTGATTGTGCTCAGCAGTCCATCCTGTCCGTTTTACTTGGTCTCACCGCTGACAAAACCGACTAACAAACTTCTGTATCTGGGAAAGATGCAGCACGGTCAGACGGGAATCTACTTTCCGCTTTCACTAATCAGCTCAGGTGCGTTTTACATAGCCTAGCATATCAAAGTGAGGAAAATGGTAGGCACAAAATATTCACGGTTGCTAAATGATTCGTTTAAAAAAAAATTTATACGTAGGATAAAAAAAGGTAAATCATTCATAATACTTATGTAAGTTTGTTGTTTTTAAATGATGAGTAAATTTTGCCTATAAAGAAAGTAGCATGAATTAAAACAATGAAGTAAACTTCTCGTTAGTAAGGGTAGATGGAATTGTATGGAATTTTGGATATGGTTGTTTGTGAGTGACAATGAGATTGGATTGAACAGTGCATACGTGTTGATAAAAGAGATTGTGGACAAAGAAAAGTTTAGGCTTCCAGGAGAAAGGGAGTTTAGGGGTGAGCATATTTGGCTATATTGAACCAAAAATTTTGTTTACCACACTCATTCACAGGACGCAACTGTGTTTACAAAATATAATTCCATTTATTGCTAATTTAAAAAAAAAATCGTATATATATTTATTTGTCCAAAAATACTTAATCAATTTATTTTTTATATAAAACTTACGGTATAAAAGATTAATATTAAAAAACAAATATTTGCAGGTGCAAATAAAAGACATGATAAGCTTCGTCGCAGTGGTAAATACTTTTTAGCATATATGGATATTTTTCTTTGCTAAAAAATGTAATAAAATCTTTAAAACTCTTATATATACACAAATACTAGTTCTTATATTTTATCAATATATATATATATATATATATATATATTTATTTATTATTAGAGTTATTTTTAAGAGAAAACTGTTTCTTTTATTGAAGAGCGGAGCAGCCACTCATCAGGATCTGAAGACAGCGTTCAGCAGATTTTCCATAAGCCAGTAAACGGGAACAGCAGGAAGTCCTCGAGATCTTCAAACCATACTCTCGACGCAAACAGGTTGCGTCAAAAAGTATGTGCCCACTTTGAAAAACACGCGATTACTTACCAGAAGAAATATGGTTTGTCGGGCAAAGACTGGTACAAGGAGCTGGAGACCTTATCGAAGCCAGGTTGCTGGGATGTCAGTCTGGCAGATTTTGTTCCCGAGGCCTTGGCAACAGTTATCGGCAGACGCGTTGTAATTTTGTTCGAAGATCAGACAATGGAACAACAGGAATTTAATCCCGACGGTCCTGTGACGCAAGACACACCCATTTATTTGGTACGCCAGCCCGACCACTTTCACGCAGCTGTTGAGGCCGTTGCAGACGATGCACAAAATATTGGTAAGTTTCTTATGAAACATTCTTCCTTGTTCCAGGTACATGACACTGTACTATAACCTGCCACGTCTAAAGTGTTCTTTTCATAAAAAGCAATTAATATTGCTAAAAAAACAACAAAACTGCATTCGCTTGAAGAACTAGTAGAAGTATAATGCATTATTAAAACTGAAAACGTATTTGGAAGATACCCCCCCCCCCCTCATTACAGATAACCAAAATCTGCTCGATTAGATCGAATTCTTTCCCTTAAAGTTAGGAGCGAAAGATAAATCTATCAGAAGTTACGTTCATGCTCCTCGAGTGATACACACTCTAAATAATCACTAAGTCAATATTATCAAAGGAGTCAGATCCCAGGAAAATTAACGTCATTTTTGCGCTGAAAGATCACTTCAAATGTTTTATGTTTAAATTGTTCTTTTATTTATATTGAAAACAATGTATACATTTTCCAATGTCCATTTTATTTACAAGAAAATTTAATAATTCTGAACATTTTTGTAATTGTTTTTTTTTCTTTTTTAATATTACTCCTCCAAGATGACCAAGATATGCAGAGTGATAGAGAGCTGAGGATCATGCTTGCTGAAAAAGATCTTACATTAGTTCCTATCCAACGAGATGGAAATTGCATGTTTGAAGCTGTTGCTGTACAACTCTAACTTTTGGAATAGTTTAATCTCATTTATGAACAACCTTTATACAATTTTATAATTTGACAATTCAATTACATTTGAGCTAATTTCATATCCCTTATATAAAATATATACCGTGTATATATATAAGTTATATTTTCTCTAATATTAATATAATTGTTATTTTGATTTATTGTTTTTCTTTTAAACAAATGTAATATCATAAAATCTAATTGTTTAAATATTATATTAATTCTTATGCACTGCATTGATTATTTGAAAAAAATTGAAATCTTGATTATTCTATGACTTTAAATACATTACTAATATATGACAGTAAGTTATAAATATAAAATATTAAGTTTTACACAAAAAAATGTATCATCTGTAACAAAATAATGAATGACACATTATGTGACCGTATTACAACGAATAATGTAATGTCTGGCTAATCATTAGTTTTTAATGACATGCCTATAACTTATTTAATTCAATAATTACATGTGTGATAATTACTCGTTTTTTATATCATTTATTAATTACTCTGATTGTTTTTTAACATTTGTACACTACATTTCAGTCGTTGTCTTTTATTTACTTTACACTGTGATACCTGACTGCTACAGTTTTATTTAAGTTTTGGTCTCGCGATATTGTTATTGATCATTTTATGGAGTCAACATTTCTTACCCATATACATATTCTAATACAAATTGAATCATATGTTATTGCATGCCCTACTAAAAGGTTTGCTTACGTTATATAACTTTGATTTTCTATCAGTTGATAACAATTTTATGACTTTTAAAACTAAAATAACATTTAGATAACAAACAAATTTTATATATATTCTTAGTTTCAAAATTTTTTATTGTTATTACATGCAAAAAGCTCAAATTAAATAATAATAATATTATTATTATAATTGTATACTTTTCAAATACCATTTTCAAACATTTCAATATTTTTTTGACATTTCATATAGTTTTTTTTTATTTTTAAACGTCATCTATTCAGAGAATGGCCTGTTTAAGATTGTCCTATTTAAATGACTCTATTATCATTAGTTTAAAACTTAACATGTGGGAACTATTATCAATACATTTACATAATCATATATTTAAATTAAAAAAAAAAACACTCGCAGATTACAGAATAATATTTTAAAGTAAGTCATTATCACTTATAAAATAACATTTTAATTCCTTTTTAAAAGTGTTAAATAACAATCGTAGAAAGATTATACTTAAACTGGTTTGATTTTTTTCTTATATTTGTGTTTGGATTATCCAAGGACAGCTTTTTTTTAAAAAAAAAATTATCTCTTTGTTTTAATTCAACAAAAAATTAGGAAAGCAAAAAAAAAATTAACAATTTGAATAATGAGATTAATCATATATAAATAAATATTGATAAATAGCCACATTTTAATTCACTATAATGGGAATTTATTATCTTATCGAAATGCAAAAGTGTTAAAAACATCTGAACTTTTGATTGTTAAATAAGCTATTTGGTTTCTTCATTTTTTTGCTTTATAATAGTGCCCATATTTTTATTTTGAATCCCTTATGCGGTGTCTTTAAAAACAATAAATATATATCATGTTAACTATTTAAAAAAAAATCTATTACATTAATTCCAAATAATAAATCTTATTAAAGCAAACATTAGTATTTTTAGTTTATTTTCCAAAATGATCTGCACATTTCAACATTCTAAAAAATTTAATAGTTTCAATAAATTTTGATTTAATTTTTCACTTGTTCCGAACGTTGTTATCATCTATATTTTTCAAAGAAAAATATTCTGCATCTAAGATAGACATTATTCAAGAAATAAAAATTCTTTCTGCAAATTCTTTAATGTTTTTTGTGCATTTCATAACACCTGTTTTTTGTTTGTTTTCATTTCCTTTTTGAATATTCTAATTATGATTCAGAGTAAATTAAATTTTGTTTAAAGATCCAATAGGAGTTAGAGGTTATATAAGTAAATAGAAACCGTATTTATACCAACCGCACATATTGACGGAATGTCAAAATATGAAAGCACCACCATTTTAAATTAGAACAAAAAAAGCATACATATTAATTAATACAATTTGAAATTTAATTTTTATATTTCGTCTTTATATGATGAAATTTTCACCATTTATCTTAATTTACATTATTTTTATTTAATAAAATATTATAAGATAAAATTATTCCTTCAAAGTGAATTATTAATGTGTGTTCTCTCCCCTTACAATTCTGTGATAACTCATTTATGCAATAATTACCTCAAATTAATGCATTAATGTTGTTGTTTTTTAAAAAAAAAAACAAAAAAAAAAACCATAATTAACCAGATTTTCAATGATAAGCGAAGCAATTTTAGACTATAACATTTAAAGGTCCTAAATATGGTTTATACAAATGTGTATGGTCTTGTTTAGAGATTAAATGCCTTTTTGTTTGTGCACAAGATCGGCTCTAATGTGTCATTTTCAGCATATATGACTGAGGCCTTATTTAAATGATTTTATTAAGCAAAGACATTCAATTAGCCATTTTTATTTTAATATCATATCTCTCTGCTTTGAATATACCAAGTTTAAGTCAGGTAGATAAATCAAAGATTGGGCTGTCACATTTTTAAAGTAGCACAGACGACACATTCAAATATTTCCCAGGACGTTAATTGTGTTTCTTTACATTGATTAATTTACGCTTTTTTTTTTTCTATTTTTTTTTTTTTTTTTTCTTTTTTAATAGGGTTTCATTTTTTTTTTTTTAAATTTATATTTTTTTTATTACTATTATAATAGGGTCTCATATTTTTTTCTTTAAATTGACATTTCTTTTAAGAATGTAAAATTGGGACACCCTTAATTATACAAATGCCTAGCCTACCGATGTGTTATTTAAAAAAATATATTTTTAAAACCATTGATAGTCGTTCGCATGCGAAGGTGGCAAAGACTTCGGCTTGAGTAGCAGTCTTGACTTGAAATGTATTTTGTTTTTAAATGAGGAAGAGCTGCTCTAATCGTCAAACCTTCTCTTTGCCTTTGCGTTCCAGTGGCAAGTCTTGGTAACAAACAACAAAAAAAACCCCAAAAAAACTGAATAGTGGAGGGTATAGTAGATGACAAGCAGTGGTTTTGTTGTGTTTTTTTTTCAAATTTATTTCGCTGTGCTATGTATGCGTCCCCCCTTCCAGGAATGGGACGGATTTTAAAAAAAAAAATTGTTTCATTGTTTACCACCTATGAGGGGCTTATAAACTCCAGGTTTGATTTCAGAGTTTTCCTTCTCTCAGATGCGTTGCCATCCAAAGTTAACGGGACCTATTCCCACGGGAGGCTTGAGGAGATTTTTGTTTGGCCTGGGATTGTGCTGCGGTCCACACGCTTGGGATTGACTCGGCTTATTACTCACTGATGTTTAGTAAACAATTATTACATTCTTTTGTTCAGCAAGCGATGGGATGAAAAAAAATCACTTAATTTATTTCGTGCGTAAGACCTTGCGTTCCGTGAAGGAATATTTAAAAAAAATCAATTTATTTTACACGTTCAAAGGTCGTAATCAAACCGAACTTAACCGGAGTCCCTTTTACAATAGCAATGTAAACTATGCAAGTCTGATCGTTCTACACGCAAACAATGTGTTGTATTATCAGAAGTAATGTTACAGAGGACAAGCAACTCTGGTTCATCTTTTTTTTTCAGTACTGCTACTTTTTGCGCATGACGTATTTAACCCAAAGATTTAGATTGTTTCAAATAAAATAGAAGAAATGAGTACATTGAGTTATGTGGTTTCTGAAGGTTTCATGTGCTGATCGGGAAGCAAAAAGTCTGGAAAAGATAGAGGGTGTTTTTGTGTTGCTTTGTTTTGTTTTTCTTTTTTGTTTTTGTTTTGGTGGAGAAGATCTCACGAAAGGGTCGGGGATTTAGGTATTGTGGGTCTAGTGTGTATTTGTTTTTTTTAAAAAAAAGGATTTTGTACATATTATTGATCATCAGTAACTCGATTTAATTCAGCCCTGTCTGACTTTTCATTTAACACTGAAGCCACCGGGGAAACTCCATTTGCTCTATGTACAGCACTTCGACTCGCATAGCTTATTCCAATAGTCATATTATATTTTAATAATATTTTTTTTTTGTATTCGATAACGTACACTTCTAGACCAATCAAGCTCGCTACTTAGTTACTCAGGTAACTTAGGTGCCTTTGTATGTTAACTTTAAAGTATGCAGATAATGTTTTCGCCATTATTTGGATACAGGAGTAAAAAAAATATTACAAAAGTTTAGTTGAGCTTGAAATACCAATATTGAGATTTCGGTATGAGTGAACAAAATGGAACCATGTCCGGTTGTTAAAACATATAACCACAGCCTATTTTTGTAATTAAATTTTTACATTTTACCTGAATATTAATACATGTTAGACATTGTTAAAAAAAAATTCAGATATTTGAGTGCTTTATTATTTATATTTTTTGTCTGTCAAATTTGGATGTTTTTGTTTTTTGAATTTTCATTGTCATACTCTACCGAAAAGCTGCATAAAAATAATAATTTAACCATAATGATTCATCTGGTATGTCAGTACTAAATTTATTATAAATATTTTGCAGTTACCTTTCAGTTTTTTAAAATCAAAACTTGCACCATTTAGATTTTTTTTCTCTTTTTTTGCTTATCTATTTTCCAAGTTGTTATTTTTATTTTTTTAAGGAAATAAAAATTTTAAAGATAAAAAAAAAAATATATAATCAGCATGTGAAATTTTCAAAATTTTTATTTAAATTACCTCCCTAAAATTAATTTAAAATGTTGAATAGATTTTAGGTTGTAAATTAAAGGTAATTTAATTATAATTTTTAGAGGAAAAAATAAGGGGCGCAAAAAGGGTTGAGGTAGGCGGATATTATATAGCAGGTAAATAATTTTCAAAAATTAATGATATTAGAGACGTACATATCGTTACATAATGTATGCTTCCTTTAAAAAGAAAAAAAAAGGAATTCTGATGAGTTTTCGCAATAGCATGTAGATAAGAGCACAAAATGCTTTTAATTACTATCCCGGTAATATCGACCATAATAGTCTAGTTTTAATAGAAAACAACTCCGTTTCAGTGTGTGTGTGTTTGTGTTTCTTAAATACATGCTACTAAGAAGTGTAAAAAGTGTCTCTTTAACGGTTAAAACAATATTGTTATATTGAGAGAATTCGCTAACATTAATAAATCAGTTGAGTCATCCAAATTTATTCTCTAGTCATTTATTTCCATTGCGGAAACAAATCTAACACGAGAGTTATTCAATGTCATTGATAATTTAAGCATACACTTAAAAAATGATAAACAGTATTCAACATTATATAATACATAGATATTTCATAGTATAGATTGTTCATTAAAAAATACTTATAATAAAGTTACTATAGTAGGGATAAAGCAGTGTATGTGTGTTGTTCGAAAAAGTACAAATTAAATGCTTTGCCAGTAGTCATGATCAATATAAGCTGGCTGACAATGAAAAAGAAAATAGTTTTTAGCATTTTGATGAATCAATTTAATGGCGTATGACAGTATCATTGGCTTGTTAAAATTAGTCGAGCAGTTTGACATGCAAGATCAGTCAAAATCTAACGTATCATGTAAAAAAAAGAACGATGCAGTGCCGTAGGAAGGGAATAAAGCGCAGTTAGTCCGACTAGTAATGCATTTTTGTTTATTCCTGACCAAATTTTCGAAAAGCAGAAGATTTTTTTTTGGTAGCCTTTGGAGGGTGGTTGCGAAAATATTGGCCCACTCCAGTTGAAAATAACCCTGGCTACGCCCCTGAATTTATATGATTTAATATTTCATTTTTCAATAATATTAAATTCGATGTTTGATCAATTTTTTTTTTCAAATACTTGTTTGAAAGTTCTGAAGCACTACATTTTCACATCACTTGTTTCAGTTTTTCATCAACAGAAGTACTCACACCCGATTACAGCACGTTCGATCCCACTGAAACGTCGTCATCGATGTTTCCGTATACAGGTCATACCGAGAGCAACGATTACAGTCTTGGCGATACCACGGACATTACGTCATCGATCGATACCTTTACAGAAACCACAAGTACAAGCCTTTTTACAACAGCAGAAAGTGACACTGACAGTACAGCTCCTTTGGTTGACACCACCTCCGCCCCGATCGACACAACCTTTACACCTAATAAGACAACCAGTCATGAAACGTCTAAAACAACAACTATTGTTCGCCACATCAATACTACATCGACAACAGAGCTGTTAAATTCCACTAACATTACAAATGCCGGTGTTGAAAGTGGTGATGACAACAATCCACAGTGTAAGAGCTGTGGTCGGGGGCGTAGCCGGAGCAGGCGCGGCTATTGGGATTTCGATACTGGCGCGGCGATAGCGTCGACGTCATGACCTAAACTCGAACGATGAGTTCACTCCTGGCCTTAAAGACGGCGCAGCACCATCTTCTCCACGACGGCCGAACACGAACATCCTTTCGATGTCGTCCTACGTCAGAAGTGATACAGCGGCGTCGGCAGTGTACGCGAACGCGACGGAGGCAAACGAGCTTAACACGCTCAGAGTGACCGATGCGAATGTCGAGGCATGTCCAGACAACGACGCGATTTACAATAACACTAGACCCGCGTCTTCTAACGAGAACGATGATGTGTACAACAACACGCCTGGGCCTTCAGAAAAGAGAAGTTATGATTCATCAAAATATGCTGGAGGGCCAATGAGGTTAGATAATGATGAAATGTACAATAATACCGGCGGGGCCCTGGACTCGAAAGAAAACGATGTATTGAATTACGCTGGTGGCAGTTTGAATTTAGAAAACAGTTATGTGTACATCAGCCGTGGTGTGATTCTCCGGAAAGAGGATGATGGGGTATACGAAAGGACTGATGGTCCTTGAGGGGAAGAAAGTGGTGTTTTAATAACAATCGATTCTCGAGCTTTGAAAGCGGAGAACGATGATGCACATGTAACTACCGACACACATTCAAACGTAGGTAAAGGAGGGCATTCGGAGGCAGAAAATGAAGGACTGTATGAAAAGCTTGATGGACCGAGAAGCGTAGAATCTGAATTTATTCGAATCTTACGACGGAGCCCCCATCACAGAGGAGGATTTTATTTTTAGTAACGTTGAAGTAAAACCACACCAAGATTCTCACAACGCACGCGATACAGCACGGCTCAGCAAGGACAGTTTGTACATCAATGCCCCAAAAGAACTTCCTCCCTTTTCGTTACGTGATGACGCCATTGCTCTTATAACTGAGCCTTGTCTCACCTCACAGCGGCTACCACAAAAGTCCGAGAGAAGAGTGCGAGAGAAGAGTGCGGTACGACGGATGAGGTCCAGACCGAAGATGACGACGCCGATCTGCAGGACCACGAGTACGTGAACATAAATTTGGTCAAAGCTTTGAGAGACGACGAAGCTGCGGTGGATGAGGATACGTCCTGGCTTCAACGGATGGTTAAGTACCGGCCGGCGAATGACGCTGGCCCGGACGACGCTTACATCAACACGGAGCCAGCAAAGAGATAAGCGTTGGATGAGGCAGCGAACGTACGTAACGCACGGAGACTCCGGAGACGCTTTAGTAGAACGAGGCTCAGTTACCGTTTTACTGACAAGGATGGGACACATTTTAATGTTCTATCATGTGAATTATTAAAGTATTGTGATTCAATTGTGATGTGGAATACTAAATATGTATGTGGTGATCGCATCCTGGAATCGTTGCTTGGATATTCATTTAGCAAGGCATATTATTTAATGTGGTTAATAAAGTACTGTGTAATTCTATTCATGGACGTTGAATCCTCATTGTGTGACAGGACAGTCAAGTTAAGTTGAGGAGTGAACGAATTAACTGCTTTACGCAAGTGACAGTGGCATCCTAGACAATCAAATAGAGTGTTAGTTGACCATGCTACGTATCAAACAAATAGCATGTCTTACAAGAGGGCTTTTCAAAAATGTTTAAATTAAAAAAAAGTATACTATTTATATCACAAGAATGATCCTGTTAAGCGATCCATTTTTCAAATAAATAATAAATACAATAAATGAAAGTGAGCTAACATGCTCAAATGTTAAAGATCAAATTGTTTCCATTCGTTGTTTGCATTGCGTTAATAATTTAAATTTAACCTGAGAGATGTTTATTTTATGAGAGATTCAGCATTAGCAATACTAAAAAAATAAAACCAATAATCTGTCTACGCTTATGTTTTAAAAAAAAAGAGGAATTGTAATTGTCACATATAAATATACTGTCTTTCTTATCAAATTGTAGCTGTCACATAAAAATGAGCGTTTTATAACATTGAATTATAGGTGACACATACAAATGTATGTTCTATAACATTGAATTATAGGTGACACATAAAAATGTATGTTCTATAACATTGAATTATAGGTGACACATACAAATGTATGTTCTATAACATTGAATCATAGGTGTCACATACAAGTGTACGTTCTTTAACATTGAATTATAGGTGACACATACAAATGTATGTTCTATAACATTTAATTATAGGTGACACATACAAATGTTTGTTCTATAACATTTAATTATATGTGACACATACAAATGTACGTTCTATAACATTGAATTATAGGTGTGACATACCAATGCACGTTCTATAATATTTAATTATAGGTGACACATACAAATGCACGTTCTATAACATTAATTATAGGTGACACATACAAATGTACGTTCTATAACATTAAATTATAGGTAAGACATACAAATGTACGTTCTATAACATCGAAGTGTGGGTGTCACATACAAATGCACGTTCTGTTATATCAAATTATAGATGTCACAATAAAATGCACGTTCTGTCATATCAAATTATAGATGTCACAATAAAATGCACATTCTTTAACACTGAAGTAGAGCTGTCACATACAAATATCCGTTCTTTCACGTTGAATTACAGGTGTAAAATACAAATGCACGTTATTTTCATATCGAACCGTAGCTTTCACATACAAATACACGTTTTTTGACATCTAATTATAGCTGTCAGATACAAATAGACTTTTTTTACATCAAATTACTAAGTTAGCAATTATATAACAAATGACACGTTAATATAATGTCCCCACCCTCATACAGCTATTATGTAACAGAATGTGCTGACTATTTGAGTTGGTAAAAGCGACCTTAAGTTGCTGCGCTAGCACTATCTGCATTGCGAACTAAGGTCTTTGACTGCGTCTTAATCTAATGGGTTTGCAGGGCAAAGTGCAATGTGGAGTAGGCATTATTTTTTTGTTTAAATGTAAAAACGGTTTAATTATTATTTATTTTTAGTTCAGAATTAGTTCAATTATGAAGAAAATTGAAACAAAATGGAGTTTTATTGAAACTGACAAAAAAACAACAAAAAAACAACAACATCTTGTCGTAAAGGTTTGCATTTAAGATCTTATTTGAATTATTTTTAAAATATATATACATTATAGAGCAAGTTTGTATCTCTTTTACAATAAGCTTATACCACGCCAGCATAACATACGCTCTGCTTGCCGCATACAGCCCGTCAGCACCCACTTGGCAGCCCGCGATATAATGAAATACTCCTTATTATTTTCTTTATAGCTTTTGCCCCTGTTCTATTATCTTTCGGCCCGCACAAGTTGTTCATAAATTTATTACAGCCCGCACAAGTTTTTCATAAAGTTTTACGCATTACATACGTTTTTTTTCATAAAGTATTACAGCCCACCTTATATTTTGAGTTGTGTGGACCTGGCGTACATCGTGATTTAACTTTAAAGTAAAGATCTATGTCTATCGAGGATTCCTACATATAAAAATTATAATGTATCTTACTAACTTATTTAGTGAGATACAAGTAACACAAAGAAGACTACGTTTTAAAACAAGATTCTAGACCACGTAGATTTTAAAGTATGTGAATATTTGAAACGAAGTAAGCTAACCCTCCCCGGTGAAAGGGGGGTCGATCGATCGTGGTCACACCTGTAACTCTCTTATCTAGAACAGCCAGCCCCGGCTATTAAGCATGAACAAAAAAGTTGTGCCCCGCTGTGTCAAAGACTCATTGACGTGGCAAAAGTCTTGCACCAGGCACGACTTGTACAAACATGTCCAATTATTTTTTTCCAGGGAATCAAACTCTTACTGGAAAATTAAAATAGAACTACGTGATATGCGGCGATTTTTATCATTTTGAAATGTGAATATTTATATAAAGGGAATGTGAGTGTATTCCCATTACTTCTTGTCTTCAACGGTTGGCGATATTAGCAAAAATGCAAGTGAAACTGGCATTGGGCGTCTTTTAAGAAACAATGTTATTAAAGTCTGTGACCTTTAGGGCTCTAGATTTTTAGGTTAGTGTGTGTTGTTTTATTTAAAATTCTTTGAATACCGGTGTATAAGTGTGTGTGTGTGTGCGTGGGTGATTTTAATGGGGGAGGGCTTTTTATATGATCACAGTTATCATCATGATTATTATTAGCAGTGTTAATTCTATTCGGATTATTATTATTTTTTTATCATTGTATCTAATTGATATCCTAAATACCATTGGTTTAGTAATGTTTCGTCACTATTATTATTGTAATTATTATTATTCCTTTAAAAAGAAAGTACGTTATTTAATTATAATTATTTTAATGTTAGTTAATAACATCCCATGAAATCTCAAAACTGAAGAAAAAAAAATTCAAGTCCCACGTGTAGATTCGAACTTGAAATCCGAATTACAGCTGCGATGCCATTAATATATTATATTCTTGAGCATTTATAGGATAATAATTGCTCTACGCTCAACGATTGATAACTTCTTCGTTCATCTTCAAGTGTCGCAAAACCGTCATTTTCGGTTCAAAATATTATATATATAAATATATGTATATGTGTGTGTGTGTGTACGTTTTAGGGGGAACGGTTCCTAAATTCAGGCTAAACACCTTGTGCAGATTTTGCTGGTAGCAACGCCCCCGATCTGTACTTTGACCCGACGGGGGGGGGGGGGAAGACACGACAGCGGGGGGGTGAATCACTGGTTTGAAATAAATTATACAGTTTCCACTTCAACACATAAACATATACATAGTTATATTGACTGCGTTCCTGAATGATACTTCCATTGGAAATCCTGCCACACAATGAGGTTATCAGTGCGGTATGTCAAGGGCATGGCTTTCCGTTAAACTGAAATTTGAAAAGTCTTATCACTGTATAAAAAAAAAAAACAACGAACCGCTATCCTCGGCACAAAAGATACATGATTGTCTAGACTAGACCTGATCTCATGCTGAGAAACACAAGCCACGTCATAAGGGCATCGTTAAGTTGGTTTGTTAAATTAGGAGAAGTCGAAGATGTGAGATCACACATATTGCGTATGTACTTATGTGCTAAAAAAATTTTACGTAACATGTAATTTAAAAAAACAACACGTTTCCATCAATTTGACCGATAAAGATTCTTATCTTATCTTATTTCATAGTTGTGTTATAAATGTTTGTAAACGACATAATGTTGAAAATAATTATTAAGTGTTTGTTTTTGTGTTTGCGTGTTTGTTATTTGATTTGTAAACAAAACCGTGTGCACTACATTTTTTTTTAACCCGAACTTCTTCAGGTATGAACTTGTCAGACGCAAACCCTAATCAGTTGGTTTTTTTTTAAACTGTTACCCACCCCCTCCTTTTTTTTCATTGTACCACATTTATCAACAATTCTTGTATTTAAAATTGTTGGTGCTACGTGGCGAAGGAGAAACAGAAACAGTAGTCGGTGCTTGAGAGGACATGTAAACGCACATTAGCGTGTTCATAGTAATCAGAGATCAGCTGCGTCAATGTACTTAGATCATTTTTTAAATTGACCACACTTGGAACCATCAAGGATACATCTTATTCAAATTATAATATTGACTTATTTGATGTTTCAAAATTAATTGAAAAGATTATTTAAAGGATAAAAAACCTGAACAGCGTGCTTCATATATTCTGTAGCTATAGCAAAAAAAAACAACTTTATTTTAATGTAGCTTCTCTTCTGCTGCAACTATTATCACGTGTAAGTATGTCCCGAGAAACTGTTGAATCACGTGAAGAAAGTTGTGAAGTCTGAGGTGAGTTTTAATCATGCATATTTTTTTTGAAAAGTGCTTTATATATATATATATATATATATATATATATATTATATATA
>CAXITT010000344.1:86152-137104 GCA_964033795.1 Lymnaea stagnalis | reverse complement strand
ATATATATATATATATATATATATATATATTTATATAATGAACGCTTTGTATATTTATAAAGCTTATTAAAAAACGTAAGAATTATTATAAAGAATAGAGATACACAATATGATGTTTATATAATAATAATAATAATAAAGTTTATTTCAAAAACAAACTTCATCCCCAAAGGCTCGAAGCGCGGTACAAAGACAAAAATTATAATTTACCACATTTAAAACAAACGCAACACTACAAAAACTAATAACAAGCATACCATAAAGTCTTTCTACCCATTTCAACCCTAAGCAACACAGCCAATGTGCATTAACTGGAAAATATGGTAGACATTCATCCCAGAAGGTGTTTGCGAAATAAATGTGTCTTTAAATCGGTTTTAAAGGACTGATTGTTTCTGAGATCTATAGGAAGGGCGTTCCAAATTGTTGGACCAGCAAATGCGAAAGTGCGCTTTCAGTAAGTCTCAAGGCGAACATGTGGTGTCGAGAGTTTGCCACTATCGGATGAGCGGAGTTGTCTAGTGGGTACATAAGGCGTCAGCAGCTCGTTCAGATAGGACGGCGCCAGGCCACGTAGACAGCGGTAGCACAACGTTGCGATTTGGTACTCTTTGCGAGCACGCACCGGCAGCCAATGCAACTCTCTCAGAAGTGTTTTTGCATTGTCGAACTTGCTTTTGCGGAGAACAATGCGAGCCGCATATATTCTATGATATTTGAAATTTATCAAGGAGCTTAGCTGGAAGACCCATAATGAGAGCATTGCAATAGTCCATGCGTGATAGCACAAATGCAGACATCAGCCTCTTTGTTGCATCAATTGTAAGGAAGGTCCTGATATGACTAATCCTGCGCAGCTCTAGAAAAATCGCCTTGCATAGCATGTTGATGTGACTTTCCAAAGTTAGTCTTCAGTCTAGGTAGACACCGAGGTACCGCACTGTTTGAGCTAACTCAATACGCACACCTGAGAGAGTAATTGATGTCGTGCTATTTGCAGATTTTTGCTTCTGAGCGGTCGCGCGATGAGGATCAGCTCAGTCTAATCATCATTCAATTTGAGCTTTTTCAATTCAATATAAGTGTGTCACTTGTTGTTAGAAAGGACATTAGTAGGGAATTAAACCATAAAATCCAAATTTTACTTCAATTTGTATTTAAGTTTTTGACAGGGGCGTCCATTTTTCTCGTGGTTGGTGAGTGAAAGTGTGTCTGGTTGTTGAATGCATGTTTGTCTGGTTGTTTAATGCAAGTGTGTCTGGTTGGTGAGTACAAGTGTGTCTGGTTGGTGAGTACAAGTGTGTCTGGTTGGTGAGTGCAAGTGAGTCTGGTTCGTGAGTATAAGTGTGTCTGGTTGGTGAGTGCAAGTGTGTCTGGTTGTTTAATGCAAGTGTGTCTGGTTGATGAGTGCAAGTGTGTCTTGTTCGTGAGTATAAGTGTGTCTGTTTGGTGAGTGCAAGTGTGTCTGGTTGGTGAGTGCAATTGTGTCTGGTTAGTGAGTGCAAGTGTGTCTGGTTGGTGAGTGCAAGTGTGTCTTAGTTCTCTGTGCTTTGTGAGTGCAAGTGTGTCTGAGTTCACTGTGGTTGGGGAGTTCTTGTGTGTCTAAGTTCCCTGTGGTTGGTGAATGCAAGTGTGTCTGAGTTCCCTGTGGTTGGTGAGTGCAAGTGTGTCTGAGTTCCCTGTGGTTGGTGAGTGCAAGTGTGTCTTTGTTCCCTGTGGTTGATGTGTACAGTGTGTCTGAGTGAATGACTATGTCTGATCCACTCCAAACAATAGATAAATTTCCTTTACTTAAGTGAGCATACATTACATGTCTCATCCACACTTTACCAGCTATCTATAAACATGAGTCGGACTAAATCGAACAATGCGTCTTTTATTATAAACACAAACAAATTTTTTTGTTCTCTATCTTACTTCAAACTTCAAAGTTATAATCACCTTTGCGGTTCTATTCTATTCAAATTAAGAATTTATTTAAATAGGTCTTCAATACCTGAAGGTAAACATGATTGCAGCAACCAAGTCTGGAATTATAAACGTCTCGCGTTGATATTGAAGCCGTCATTCAGTTGAGCGAAGTCCTTGGCAAGGTCTTCAATTTAAGGATTTGGCGTGATGCGACATGAAGCGAGAGCGGTCCATAGTTGGGACCTTGTGGTTAAGAGCGGTCCATAGTCGGGGACCTTGTGGTTAAGAGCGGTCCATAGTCGGGGACCTTGTGGTTAAGAGCGGTCCATAGTCGGGGACCTTGTGGTTAAGAGCGGTCCATAGTCGGGGACCTTGTGGTAAAAAAAAACAGAAGGAAAAAAAAAACGGAACCTCATGGTGGTACACCACGTGACAAGGGCTTTATAAGATGATCTTTTAACTCTACGTTATGTCAAGGGCAGTACGGGTTTGGAGGGTATTGCTTATCAGTTGTGCGCGTTGCTAAGCGACCCGTGGTGCTAAACGTTGTTTGTTTTGTGTGTGTGTGTGTGGGGGGGGGGCAGTTTCCATATCAATGGTTTATAAACTGGGAAAGACACATCTGTTAAAAATTTTCAATAACCTTTAAGAAAGAACAATACTAATTAAACGTACATTTGTGTATGATTTTTTTTTTTTTTTTTTTTGGGGGGGGGGGGGGTGTAAGCTTACAACCTTGTAACCGTTCAAAATCTGACCATGACGTGGCCTTCAACACAGACCTGTTGCATTTTATCAGATATATATATAACTTAAACAAAGGGGAAGCACTACTTGCGACCGAAGGGTAATGCGAATCTGATGTCTCAGCACTGTAATTTTTTTCCCGGTCTATATTAGGAGCGGTATTTTTGGTCAAATGCAGCGTTTTTATCGTCGGGCGTCGAAGGACAGAACAAAAAAAAAGTGATACGCTTCTGTTACCTGCTCAACGATGTTGTTATGGTGAATGAAGCAATGTCCGTGTCTAAATGGAATGGATGAAAGTATCGCTTTTTATGTTTAGTAATGTACGCCAAAAAAACAACAAGAACAGCAAAAAACGCATGTTAAATAATAGATTGACTTCAAATGCCTTTATATTTAAATACAAGACAACCTGCCTACTAAAACAAATTTATTCTTAATTGGCATTAGTCGACATAAACAAGCATTGACCTTATTCAAAAATTTAATTGTAACGAAAGAAATAAAAAACAACAACAAATAAAAAAAAATAATAAAAAACTTGAAAAAGAGCTAAATAGAGATGTGAAAGTTAACACCATGTTGACAAATGGAGTGCTCAAGTTCTTAAAACATGTAAATTGCTATTTATAGGAAATGATTATAATTGTCAGCATGTCGAAGTGATAACAGAGTGGAGCTGAGATGTGGGACAACAAGGTTAACGACTGCAACTTTAAGCCGACGTTTCCATACAAGGCAACGAAAGATTTGAACGACAGGGCCATCAGAAGAGGTGTCTTGAAATGGAGCTGCAAGGGCGCTTCATGTAAAATACAGGTAATAGTACATCATGTTGGACTACACTATTGCCTCGACTTATTGAAACGCTTCACTACCTTTTATAAATAAAACTTATTAAACATGAGTTTTGGGGTGCATTAAAAGAAAGATAAGTAAAAGTAATACAATTTTTTATTTTTTTTAATAACAAAAATCAACATTCCTTTTGCACACTGACACAAAAAGTGCGTTAATTTTAGCGATTCAATGGCTAACAGATGTAAATACATCTACAAACCTTAAGATGTTTGAACTGTTTTACAATAATTGATTATGTGTATATCTTTAAAAAAAATACATCTTAAAAGAAAAAACCTGCCTAAGATCAAACTTTGAAATATTTGACAGTTCTGCCGTATACTTTCAAACGATGACTCTTCAGACGGTGAGTTGTTTTTTTTGTCTGTTTGGTTTATTTTAAAATAAACCCGATTCTTTGAAATGTTCTATCGTCATTTAATCCCGTGTCATGTTTTACTCGTTACAAATCAAAACTTGTTCATCTGAAACTATTCTACCTCTTTTAAAACATTAATCCCCCCTCTCTCATTGTTTTGCACGCCCCAAGGTATCACTGTAAGACAACGCATTCGTCACCTCTTCACACTTAAACATATGGCCAATTATATTTCACCCGAGGCCTCTTCAACAAACCCCAACCCCCCCCCCCTTTTTTTTTAACAACACATAATCTCAACCCCATTTGTTTTGCACGCCCCAAGGTATCACTGTAAGACAACGCATTCGTCACCTCTTCACACTTAAACATATGGCCAATTATATTTCACCCGAGGCCTCTTCAACAAACCCCAACCCCCCCCCCTTTTTTTTTAACAACACATAATCTCAACCCCAGCATTCTTTCACATAACCGCATAAAGTAACAAACAGTCTAGCCCATCTTACTTTAACCATCCCGAAAACGTCACAGAGTCTCCTACAGAGCGGTCTTTAATATATTCTCAACCCAAGAACTCTCCAAAGTATTCCAATAATATCATCTACACCTCTCTTTTTGATCCCTTCTGCCTGTCATCTTGATTCTTGCACTCATGATCTCTACATCTACCTCCCTTCGTCTTGATCACACACATTAGCCATATTATCCCTTATGACCCCTTAACCCCCGGCCATAACATGTAATTCATGTAACATTTATGGCAACACACAGTGAGTCAAAGCTCATGACTTGACACAACATAAATTACCAGTCAATAAATAGATCAATTATAATTATTAAAAGAAAACCATTCTTCTTTTGTAATTGACCTGCAGTGGCGTCACTAGATTTGCTGTCAATCATTGCTTTAAACTTTTGGCTCAACAAACCCCCCCCCCTTTTTTCCGGACAGAACAGTAGCCTGTTCTCTGTATCCTTTTACGGCTGTGGGCTGGGGGGGGTGAGGGTGGGATTGGACATTGGGGGATATAACTTATGTTTATATGCTGTACATTTTATTCCTAGTCAGTTATTAATTATTAAAAGAAAAATAATAATGATGTCATTATCAAGTAATTGACAAGACGATTTTCTTTTTCCATTCCTTGTAGAAAGTCTCGAGTTGTCACAATCAGCAAGACGTGGAACTAAGTTTCCACCACTTTATAGGAACTCTGATTATAAGAACTCTGAATTCGGAAACGTAAGTAAAATGTAATGCAGACATGTTTTGCAGATCAATAATTATTAATAGTGGAGATCGAGTAGCACCCATTTACAGTTTTGTAACAGCAACATACTCATAATTGAGGGGCATGGTATATTTGCATTAAAAAATAAATTCATCTATAACTAACCATGAACATGAAAATACTTAAACCACACAACATTTACATGAGACAGCGCATCAAGGTCACAGGATGTGCGTTGGATAAATAGTTTAGTGCCGACTGATCGTACACTTCACCGTTATATATTATATATGTATACCTCGGTTGAGATTAGAAAATTTTTTTGCTAGCTTAAAGTTATTAGATCAGTACAGAAACTCGTCTAGCTCCGGATAGAATCGCTTATCTAAGCTTTTAGGTTTAGCAAAACCACACGACGTGTGTATCGCAGCTTTCAAGCGAGCTAAACCACAAGACGTGTGTTTCTCAGTTTTCAGGTGAGTTCGATCACACGAAGTAAATAACGCAGCTAATTTCTCGGCAGCGCCACAATAGAAAGAAACTTTGTTGGATTTTTTTTATTACGATCGCACAGCAAGTCTAAGCCATTGTTTGGACCTTGAAACCAATGCTCCTGCAAGGGGACTGAGATACTTAACGGTAATGAAGATGTGGAAAAAACAAAAACTTTTAACTCTTGAATGCAGATGGGAACCAACCGACATGTTACAAGTGACATCCAAAGATCACGTGTCGGTACTGCTTAAATACCGGCGAAATGAGATGCGTGACCCGCGTAATGATAAAAAACTAAGTATTCTTGCACATGTTGCACTTGAGTCCTCTTCACGCAAAACATTACTTTCTGTTCCGTTATTTTGTGTTTTTACCGCTAAGTCTTTCAGTCCTATGATACCAAACTTCCGGTCTCATGATACCCACGTTCAGTCGTATTATACCCACTTCCAGTCCCATGAACCTACTTCAAGTCAGAATGATACCCACTTCCAGTCCCATGAACCTACTTCAAGTCAGAATGATACCCACTGTGCAATGATATCCACTTCTATACATATGATATCCACTTCAATTCCTGTAATATGCACTGTAATCCTATAATACCCACTTTCAGTCCAATGATATCTACTGCAAGTTCCATGATACCCACTTCCAGTCCTATGATATTCACTTCCATTCCCATGATACTCGCTTCCAGTCCCATGATAGCCACTTCCAGTCCCTTGATACTCACTTCCAGTCCCATGATACTCAATTCCAGTCCCATGATACTCACTTCCAGTCCCATGATACTCACTTCCAGTCCCATGATACCCACTTCCAGTCCTATGATACCCACTTCCAGTACCATGATACCAACTTCCATTGCAAGGATACACACTTCTGGTCTCATGATACCCCTTCCAGTCTGTTGTAACCCACTTTCCCAGGACGTTCACTTTCAGTCCTATAGTACCCACTTCCAATC
This sequence comes from Lymnaea stagnalis, assembly GCA_964033795.1. NCBI lineage: Eukaryota > Metazoa > Mollusca > Gastropoda > Lymnaeidae > Lymnaea > Lymnaea stagnalis. Next base: position 130,527 of record CAXITT010000344.1, on the reverse strand, counting down.
CTATGATACCTACTTCCAGCACTATGATACCACTTTCTTGTAGATGATACCACTTTCAGTCCCATGATATCTACTTCCAGTATACGCATCTAAGTGACATGTCAGATATTAAATGACGTAAAATAAAGTTTGCATGGATGAAAAAGTCTTTTGGCGACTAAGACGACTTGGACTTATATGAGTATAAAAACAAAAGTGTACAATGTTTTGCGTACGACAGGAAAAATTGCAGCTGAGATAAAAATAAAAACAAAATATTTAGAAAATTCCGTAAAAGTGAACAACTCGGTCCATGATTTCAGTTGTAAATTTTGTAAGCATATAAAATAAAATTCATTGACAAGGCTTAAATAAATATTATCTCAAATAGATTGTCTCAAATAAATGTTACATGTTTCAGTCAACGTACGCCTCGTCGACCAGCAGAAGTGTGAGAAGTTCTAGAGACAGCAATGGGATCCCTGACATATGCCAGTTAATAACTAAAGAATGGGACCTACCATCTGAAATAGAGGTGATTGGATAACTTAAAAAATATAAAAAATGCGGGATACTGAGTGGAATAATAAGAAGTGTAAGGACTCACTAATTAGAATGTACTCACTAATTAGAATGTACTCACTAATTAGAATGTACTCACTAATTAGAATGTACTCACTAATTAGAATGTACTCACTAATTAGAATGTACTCACTAATTAGAATGTACTCACTAATTAGAATGTACTCACTAATTAGAATGTACTCACTAATTAGAATGTATATTAATTATTAATTTATACGTTCTTTTTCGAAAGACAAGCTGTTAATTTCGGGGGGGGGGGGTAGGGAAGGGTGAGGGAGCGGTTGGTCACCTGGGCAGACCTAGGAATTTGCTGCCTTTCTATATGCTAACTTAACATGTAGGCCTTACAGAAAGTTGACAGTTTTCTTATAGAATTGTGTCTGTTCGTTCAACGTATTACTTTATTATTTATACTTACTCTAACAAAACTACAAAATTGATTTTAGAGTTATACAAATTGGAACGATTTCTCTGGTCATCAGATTGATAATGTTAAAGTTCTCTGAATTTTAAAAAGTATAGTAAGTTTTAAATAAACTCTGCATTACAATATTTTGAAGAACGTCAAAAAATGGAAAGCGTATTTAAATCTAAAAAAAAAAATATTTATTAAGAAACCTTCATATTGTTTTTTCAAATGTATTTTAATAACTGCAAAGAAAGAAAGAACAATTGCCTTACAACCCAGTGCCCCGCCTACTTTTCAGGGGGAAAAAAATTGAACTTGGAACAGCTTCCTGAATAAACCGCATTTCCCGCAGATGTATCGTTTTTGAGGTGGAATCTGTTAAAATCTCAGCATCGTATCAACGTTAGTGGCGCATTCATTCTAAAATGCAAACTCTTGTGTTTAGTTTATGTTTACTTACAAAGTTATGAAATAAAAAAAAGTTAATAAGGTTGTGCTACATATAACTTAGAAATACGCACTATCAACCCTTGGATTCTGTTTTGTGAGGCAGATTGCGCTCTAAAGAGTTGATGCCTCGATTGATACCATCAGCTGGATTGGCCATCGTTAGCCTCTTGCGGTAATGTTCTGCAGATAGAAACACAAACTTAAACTTAAGTACATGGTGATACATTTATCTTAGTTCATCCGTCCTAATCCACCATGAACATTATATCCATCGGAACACTGCTAGGGGTTGAATCCGCCCGTGGGTGCCGAGATGACTCTTGCGTTCGATTCTGGCTGGATATTTTCTTGTGAATAACATGCCAGGGAAAGGACATCTCCAGCGGCGGAGGGATCACCGGGTTTCAAACCATGTCTTTTTTTTCTCTCATGTTTGGATTGCATCCTGTTGCATGAAGCTTCTTTTTTGATTGGGGGGGGGAGTAACGTAATATTGCACAATGTTCCACCAACCCTTTTAAATGTAAAACGTTCATTCTGTCCCGCAGAAAACCAGCTGCCATGCTGGATTTATATATAAAGAGGCACCATTTTATGCTAACAGGTAACACTAAAAATATACAATATTTTTATTATTGCACACATTATTACTCCACCATAGCTCATTGTCTGGCTGGTTGGCCCTCTTGATGACAAGGAATCACCAGCTGACCAGAACAGAAAAAATAAAAATGGGACCATACGTTCAAAGGGGACTCCTGACGATGATGGTAACTAGACATTTATTTAATGCAGCATTTCATACTCCATTTCAGGTATATTGAATTTCAGATACCGTGGACTATCCAGGGGCGTCATTTCAGACTTTTACAGGAAAAAAAGTGGGGGGGGGGCACAAAAGCTGAATTCTGAACGAGCCATAGTAATTTAATAAAACGTGCAAATTTATAGGGGGGGGGATATGCCCCCACCCTGCTCTACCCAAAATGACGTCTCTGCAACCATCATAAAACCAGTGCATAAGTCTCCAATTCAAATCTCAGTAAGACACTCGTTTTCAGATAAGCTACTATGATTTACTTAAACAATACTGTTTTTTAATATGATAAATATATCAAGTTTCCAAAGTGGCTTTAAAAAATAATGCCGAAATGAGCTGTTATTTGTTTCATCTGCAAAGAAAGCTTTAAAAGTACAAAAGAAGCAAACAAGAATGATAACCCAAAAATAAACATTATTGATGCTCTTTACTTATATTATTATTTCCCTTTGACAAAAAATTGAGTTTTTCCTTTCTATTTTAAAACAACGTTATTTTACTATACCAAAATGATCCATTAAAAAAGCAAGACATCAACATAACAAACACAGGGGGATGAATTATATTTTTATTAAACCTTAATAGTGTACATTATTATAAATCTTAAATCACAATATTTGTTTACATTAATATAAAATACGTTTTTTCTCTTCGAAATTTCCGTTATTCAATTTATATCAATTTTCAATATACAAAACTGGACTTTACATTTTGGCTTACGTTCAAACAGGTTCAACAAATGAAGTTCTACAGCCAAACAATAAGAACATCCAAAAGCTGACGCAGCAGATCATTAAGATCACTGCTGACAGCGGTAAGTGGGACGAGTTACTTCAAAAAGATTAGGATATCCAACCACACCTATCAACGCCCCCAACCCCCCCCCCAACCCCCACTCCCGCAGCCTTTGAATGATGATGAATAAAATTAAACCGAACAAACAATCAGTCAACAAAACTGGGATTGTGGTTGCGGAAATTAACACGCATTGCTGGATAATGATTTTTTGTTCTTCTCTTCTTATAAATCTGGTCGTAGGTCTTATAGACATAGGTATATTTTAAACTATTAAATTGTTTTCCATGATGATATTGATAACCGATATTTTGATCTTTTAAAAGGAAAACAAAAAAATTAAAAAATTCTCCATTAGAGCAACATTACAACCCCATTGAGATTCATTCACGTTTACCAAACATCCAGTACTTGGGACACATTTCGTTTGATAATTCCTTTGAAATGATTAACATTTTCCGATCTAAATTGTTTATATTTTGTTGGTTTTTTTTGTGTGTGCGGATTACCTTTCCCATAATTTATAAAAAACGTACAGGGGTCAGAAATATAACCAGAAATATAATCAGAAATATAATCAGAAATAAAATAACTTCTTGACAGTGTTAGTAATTGGTTAATTACGAAAAAAAAAACATTTTTAAAATGTCAACTAAAAAAATGCCTCGCTTTATAATGATATTACTGAACATTTAAATCTCTAAGCATAGCAGGCTGTGTTTTTGTTGTGTTTGTTGTTGTTGTTTATTTGGACATGGATGACATGTTTTATCCAGTCCAGAGAAAAAATTCAAAAAAATGGATTAGGGTTCAATTCATGGAAATAAAAAGTAACAAAATAACTGCACACTTGTTCAAAATAGTAATGGAGTAAATATATTTTTCAAAGACATCTCGTTTACGCTTAAGTTTAACATCATAAAATATGAAGCCCCAATTGTAATCTTAAACGTTGGAATGTTGTACCTCGTAACAGAGTCATGGCTGTTTGTTCAAGCCAACGACACGCAACTGTTCAACTACGTCGAGGAGGCGCTGGACAAACACGAATTGGTCGCCAGGAACAAACGGGCTTATGTCATCGGTGTCACCTGCTGGCCTTACGATGGCATTGACATGTGTGACGAGGTGGAGGTTTCTAAGGTATCTAGAGATCGTGCACAATAAATATTAAACTCATTTATACGTGATATAATTGATTTTTTCTCTCACCGGTGTTATCTCATTTACATGTTATCTCATTTTTGTTATATCATTAATGTGTTATCTCATTTATATGTTATATTACGCACTGCCTTCTATTGTGAGAAATCAATCTCTTATTTTAATTTTACGAAGTGGCTAATCGGACCCGGGTCCGAGAAGCTAAAGGTTTGGATTAAAATTTTAAAAACTATGTTATTGTTATGTTGTAGGACAAAATTCTAACTTGGGGTCAAATAAAGTTCACGTCAACACGTCCTACATGACATGCTATCTCATTTATATATTAATCTCATTTGAGGTATCCGCCTGAAATCCAAAAACAAAGAGTACTTTATTTATTTTATAATGATTATTTAAGGCAGGTTTGTATTTATTTATTGTTTGTAGAGTGATTGTGGGATGGTTGTCGGCTGAACATTGGCCATAAATGTTGCGTGGCCAATTCACCTTCAGTGCTTAATACAATCCTAGCAGACAGTAACGTCTGTTGTGGGCGTGGCCTATTCCTTTGATGTATCTTGTTTACTATCGGCTTCCAATTACACATTGGGTAGTATGTCTCCTGGTAGTTTCTGGAATGTGCTCGATAACCCGAGAAATGTAAACAACGCGTCATAAGTCTTTTCTGGAAGGCAGGGCATACGCTACCTATATAAAGGATTAACAGGCACAGACGGAGGGACGGAGATTCAGATAGATAGTATTAACTTTACGAGGCGTGTATTATTCTTTGTGTATTTGTGTGCTCATACTCATATGTGTTTGTTTCGCACGTCATCGTTATTCATTGGCACATTATTCTAGCTGTATTAACTGTGTACCGGTACAAGATCTACCATACTGTAAGTTGATGATTTGTAATGATATTTCTTTCCTTTTGTAATTACATTAATACTTATTAAATCTTATTAATTGTAGAAACTTTTTTTGGTGTCCGTATCTTTAATATTGTTGACTCTATAATATGGTATCGTCCTTTGTTAGGCACTGCTTACAGCGAGCCAATTAAAATAGGAGATTAATTTCTCATATTAGAAGCCAGTGCGTAACAATATATATATATATATATATATATTTATTTCCAAGAGAAATGTAAGTGGGGTGATGAACTCATTTCAGACTCAATCCTATAACTGAAATTTAATGAATATTTTTTTGATTACATATTTTTCTCATAAATGATCAATAGAGTCGCCGTTTTTCCACACAAAAAAAATCCAAAATGTCCCTTTAATCCATCTGTGGGACCAAGAGCTTCAAATGGAAATCCCCATACATTTCGATTACATTTTAAGTTAAATTAAATAAAATGTTAGAACAACAAAAACTCTTAAAATAGAATCTTCTGCTTGCGACAAATAGCGTGTACACCAGTCAATGTTTTGTAAGCAGTTTTAATCTCAATGCATTATTTTTCATTTGTCTAATGAAGAAGGGTGGAGAGGATCACTACACTCTGTTCTACAACAGCACTGATGAGACTTTAAACCGTGGAGAGCTGAGCCCCAGCATCAAACAGCACGTGTTTCTGGACTACAAGAAGGTCGATTTCCAGACACTGATGACAGAAAATATCAGGACATTGGATCTTAAAGGTTTGGGGGGTGGCGGAGTAGGGGGGGGGGGAATGGGTTGTGAAGGTGTTAGCCTAAAAAAGGAAAGTATTTCTCAAGCGCAATGTTCCGTCATATTCCAAACGTCTTTGGTGTAAATATTACTTTTAAGATTGATTATTTAGAATTTTGTTACAGCCGGATGAGCATGCTTGTACATTCCAACAGTTTGGGGGAATTTATATATATCTTTGGGTACTAACTTTGAGAGAAAGAATTCGCCCTCATCAAACTGACCATGTACCTTTGCTTGAAGAATTTAAAAAAAAAAAAATTCTACCTTCTTCATTGCAAAAAGTTTTTTTTTTTTTTTTTTTTTTTTTAATTTTTTTTTTTTTTTTTTTTTTTTAAAAGTATTTAGCGATATTTCTCTCATTCTTGAAAACTTTTTATTATATAAGATATTTAATAATTGTTTATATATATTGTATTACTATTATGTGTAGATATAGACGAACTTCTTAGATGAAAACTTAAACAAAGATATTTTAAAATGCAGCGAATATAAAAGAAATGTGTTAAGTTTTAAAACAAATGGCAATCGATATTTTTAACTCAATTCACATTGTATGTTAATTATATCCCATACCTAACTTTTTAATAAAAGTTAGTGAACAAAATATGTCAAAGGTATGTTTTTTTCTAATTACAACATCTATATGATTGTTTATTTTTGTATGTTTTTATGCATGCACGTAGTGTATGTATGTATCTCTACATGGACGGGAAGGAATTAAAAGAAAACACTTAGATTGTATTATTGATGGATTGTTGAATAGGTGGAAACATTGCTTACATAAATGTCTATTCTGTGGATGCATCCTTGTACAGGGTGGCCCAGAAAATTTGATAACATCGATTTATTGTCAGAATGTCAGAAGCAGAGAAATGCGCAAACGCCTACGATAAGACATTGAGAATCAGGGAGAGTTGTGTAGTGAGGGGGGAGACTGATGAAACATCTTTTCTGATTGGCGTAAGAATTTTCATACAACTGTTAATGAAAAAAAACAAAACATTATATTTCCTCAATTATGGAACCCTTGTTAAGAGATGTTCTCACTTTTTGGGCCAACCTGTATTATGTTTAAGGATAAGTAGAAGTGTGCTTATGGTATTACTGAAAAAGTTTTTTCTTTGTTTCAAATCCTAGATGTATTCCAATGTGCTATTGTGATTAATGGCGATGAAGGAACCCTCACAGTCCTCAGGAGAAAGATAGAGAATCGCATACCAATTATTCTGGTCGAGGTAATTCTCTTCATCCGCCTGTCAGTTAACCTGTCTTTCTGCCTCTGACTGTCAGTAACAATATCCCAATTTTGTTTTATGTCTATCTTTCTTTTTTCTATCTATCTTTTTACCCATACATTTATTTTCATTACATAATTACATTCTGATAAATCTTATATGGATATTAACCATTAACAAATTAATTCTCAAGTGTCAAGGTGGCAAACCCTATCGCAAATCGACAACACATTTGGTGGATGGATCTCTTTAGTGTGAAGATTTTGGTTTAGCACTTAACTGTTTTTTTGTTTTTATTATAGTAAATGTAAGTTCAAAAAAAATAATCAAAGTTTTATCTAAAATGATGCAGCCAGCAGGTTAAGTAAACAGTTTTATGTATGTGCCTAGGAATATAATTTTAATGTGGATTGAAAACGTGTCAATTAAATGTTAAATAGATATTTAGATTTACATACTGAATCTATTTTCTTTAATCAGGGATCTGGTGGCATAGCAGACGTTTTAATCAATTCAACAAAGTAAATCTTGTTTTTTTCTTATGTTGTAGTGCCATTAAAAAAAAAATTAAGTCTTACTGTAAATTATGATTTTTTTTAATATTTTTTTTTGTAAACCCTAGTTAAAAAAATATCAATTAATTAACTATTTAACAATTAATTTGTTTTAATAAATAATATTTATCACACTCTTATACTATCCTGTAGTGTAGGATTTGTATTTAAATTGTATTTTAATAGTATTTTAGTTATTTCGCCCTTTCTGTTTGATTTGATATTCAGCCTGACAGATTTTGTTATCTAGAAATTTTACTTTTTGTCTTTGCGTATCGAACTTTGAAGAGAAAAGCTTATTTTTTCAAATTCTTATAATTTTTTTTTTTTTTTTTTAGGGATGGAGATAATCCTTTTTGTTATATAGAAATTTTACTTTTTGTCTTTGCGTATCGAACTTTGAAGAGAAAAGCTTATTTTTTCAAATTCTTATAATTTTTTTTTTTTTTTAGGGATGGAGATAATCCATATTCAGACATTGTAAACTACGACTATCTTGAAGTATTAGGAATTAGTGACCAGCGTAACGGAACATGCATTGGAGAAAAACTTCTTGTATCAATACAGAGAGGTAGGCGTAGCAAACGTTCATGGGTATTTTTGTTATTAATTTAGTTTTTCTAAATTAAAAAAAAAAAAATACTAAAAATTAGGACATTTAATACGTGAATATTTTAAGAGTTTTTGACTGTTTTCTTTCAATTTTACTGCCAGAACTAATTTTAGATTCTCAGATGTAATTAAACTTATGAGAAGAAAAACCAATTACATTATTGGCCGTCAACGTTATTATATATCAACTTTGACACTCAATAAGTACACCCAACAACTGTTGTGTTACAGAGAAACGCAAAAATATTATGATCCATTTTCTGCCTCTATAAGTACATTCAACAACTAAGGTGACATAGATAAACACTGTCTATAATCAACTTTCTCTCTCAATAAGTACAAAAAAAGCAGCTAAGGTAACACAGAGAAACACAACGTTAATATGATCCACTTTCTCCCTCTGTAAGTACACCATACAAAAGATGAGGTGAGAGGAGAAACATAACCTTATTATGATCCACTTTCTCTCTCTATAAGTACAAACAACAGCTGAGATGACACAGAGAAACACTGCCGCCTATTACAGATATAGTTCGAGGGACTCCCACCCCCCCCCCCCCCAACCCCACGAATTAGCGACATTTGCTTAAAATATTTAAAAAAATTGGGAATTAAATGTCTTTAAGGATTCTAAATAATAAATATTTCTTTAAAGAACTTGACAAAAAACTCATTTAAAAACTTGTTGCTCTTCCATCAAATTTTTCTGTTCTTAAATTGTCTAATTACAACTGTTTCCCAAACAATTACAATTATCATTTTTATTTATTTTTTTTTTTAAAGAAAAATAAATATTCTAAATTTAAATGCTAGTCATCACTTAAACATTTCATTTGAAATCTATAATGAATTCTTGTTGGCCTGGGTTATGAGAGCCTGGTAACCAAACTAGCAGGAAATAAAATAGAAATGCAAAATCGGTAGGAGCAAAAATTAGCCTGAAATCCCGTTGGGGAAAATATTGATTTAGTTAGGGTAACTTTAGATTTGTTAATCGCTGTGTGTGTGTGGGGGGGGGGGAGGGGGAAAAGCACGATACAAATTGACGCATACAGGGGAACAGAATAATTTGTATATCTCTTGGGCCTAACTTTAACAGAAAGAATTCGCCCTCATCGAGCTGATCTTTGTTATCTGTGTTGAAGAGTGTGAGATGAATCATCCAAATTTTATTACTAAGTATCTATGTTTATTCTATTAAAATATGCACAAAATATAATAGATTTTTATTGCAATGCAAAGTTTTATATTAAATCGATGATTGATTTTGTTCTGCACATCCAATCGTAGCTTATCGGTCTAGCATGAACAAGACTCTCCCCACTCCCGGACAAAAAAACTACATGAGAAAAGTTCATTTCTATAAGCTCTGCACGGAGCTCAATAAGTTCAATGTGCTAAGAAACGATGAGCATTTCAACTGGAAAGAACTGAACTTAAAGGTTTGAAAATAAGTTGAAAGTTGTTACTTCGTATTAATATTAATACGCCTGCTGTGCTATAGTTATGTTTAAAGAGGAATAAAGTGTACATACTAAATATAAAATAAGTACTCTTATCATGTTTGATTATATATGTTGTTTAATATAATTAATTTTTTTAAGGTAGACTTTTGATTTTTCATTTAGGTGTAAAATATTCTATACATTCCTACCGATAACTTTGTGCTCAAATGTACACAATTTTTTAAAAGTATATTTTATCAATACATTTATACAGGTAGGCCTTATACCCTCGGTTTACATGTGCATTTTTTTTGGTTTTAATTATATGTCACATACACCTTTCAACAGGTAAACCCATGGCTCACACGCATAATATTTGAAGCCATGAAACAGGGCCAAGTTGACTTTGTAGAGTTTTTCATCAAGGCAAATTTTGATATGGAATCTGCGTTTTCACAACAAAAAGTCCACGAACTCTATCAAACTAAGGTTAATATCTTTAATATCTAAATGTCTAAATATTTTACTTAACTTTACTTGACTTGGCTTGACCTTGCCACACACAATAAGAAGAATTTCACAGTTTTTAGTGGCATCAACCATAAATGTTTAAAAAAAATATGTAAATGATAAAATAACTTTAAAAGGCTAAGAAACGCTGGTTTATATTCTATCGAAAGGAGGAAGACTTAATTTCACAATTGATTTATACATTAATTTTAGTTTAATTTTTATTATATTTAGATTTAAATTTTAACCTTGGAGGAGACTTAGAGACCATGTGGTCAGAATTACACCAAATAGGTTGAATGTGTGTTTTTAGAAATATACGTTAAACCTCCCCTTACCCCCCCCCCACCAAAAAAAAATAAAGGAAAAAAAAAGAAAAGCAACAGACTATATAAAAGCAATAGTACCACCTGTAACATTTGGCTTTCAGAGAGACTATCCTCGGAAGCTGTCGGATGTTGCTTCTTTTGTCAATAATCCCACCAAAAAAAAATAAAGGAAAAAAAAAAGAAAAGCAACAGACTATATAATAGCTATAGTACCACCTGTAACATTTGGCTTTCAGAGAGACTATCCTCGGAAGCTGTCGGATGTTGCTTCTTTTGTCAATAAGCTTTTGGGAGGATCTTATCATATGAGCTGTCCAAAATTACTGAAAGAAGATGATTCAGGAAGAGAGCATCAGGAAAGTAGGTCATACAAATAAAATATACTTTTGTATACAATTCAAAATGGCAGGGAACCTTTGTTTCTAGTAATGGAAAACGTAGTTTGTTTTTATTTTATTTTTATGCATATATTTTTATATATATATATATATATATACATACATAAATTTAACATTTTATTAATAAGTGCAACCAAAGAGAAATAAGAAAAAAAAACATTCAAGGTGCCCTTTAAAATAAAAACAAGAGTAGATTTCAATCAGTTCTTTAGATCACAAGGGTGGGTCCCAATGAACAGTTTAACTATCGTAGTCGGTTTTATGTCATCACGCAATAGGAACAATTAGATGCTATGAAAAGTTGGTTTGTATATTAATCTTGGGGAAGTGCAGATAGACTTGAAGCAACCAAGGGCACAACTTAGGGTCCATATAAGTATCCCTTTTTTATCTTTCCGTTTTTCAATTAAATAAACACATAGTTATACTACAGAATTTTAACGTAAAGATTATTAGAATTACATCATTATTGCTACCCATACAATCGATTATTGGGGAACGTGTTGTTAGCACTACATTTCAGTACACTCTAACTTATTTTGACTTGAACCTCTTTCGACAGTGTATTATTCGCTTGAAAAAAATAAAACTGCCATGCGAGATTTGTTCATTTGGTCAATCCTGGCTAAGAAAGTTGAACTGTCAAAAGTTCTGTGGAAATATTTAGACGTAAGAAATAGTTAGATAGACAATGAATGTTTTTTTGAATTTAATTTTTTTCAAATTTAAAAATAAATTAATATATTTCAATAAACACCGGATCTCCGATTAGATTTTTCTTTTTGAAGTTCCAATGAGAGCTGATCAAACTATCATTTATTATTTATATTTTTATATTAATTACGTTTTAATAAAAACATGATTTGAAAGTGATTTTAAAAGGGTGTCCGTTACTTTCGCTTGCCTACTGCTGTTGTCTAATTCTGTAAGACATTGTTGAAAACAAGAGAATATATAATGAATCAAAGTTGCTATGGAACCGATTTTTTTTCTTTTGATTTAAATGTTATTTTATTGGTCATTGCCAAACAAACACATACTATGGTATTTTAAACAAATAGCAACTTATAAAAATGGTTTAATAGCTTAATCAATTCATTTAATTAAAAATAAAAGTTTGCATTTTAATTTTTTAAAGTTACTGTAATATTAAATTAATATTTAATCTTAACAACACAATTGTAAAACCATTTACGACACGTTATGTCTTTTTTAAATGTTAAGATATCGTGAATGTTAAAAAACTTTTAAAAAATAAAATAAAATAAAACCCACAAAATAACCTACCTATAAGCTAAAGCTTCCGACAATATGTATTCCACAGCACCAAACAGCTGCAGCTATGTTTGCTTATGGTATCGCCAAATCATTGCTGGCTGATTTGAAATCATCGAAGGCGGGAAGTAGAACCGACGAGAGTAAATTAAAAAACTACATTGGGTAAATTAATAAATCCAGCTGTGGCGATAAGCAGGGTTATATAATTCTGTATTTATTTATATAAATATTATATAGCTTATATTTAAGCCAACCAAAGTCCATTTTGAAATAAATACAATTATAATAAAAATGAAAACTTAAAAAAAAAAAAAGAATTAAGGTTGTTCTTTTTTTTAATAAGTAATCAAGTCTACGTAGAGTAAATGGTGTTCTTTGGAGGTCTGATGAATGGTGATTAATTTCTGATAAATGGTGTTCAATGTCTAATGAATGATTGCCAATGTCTAATGAAATGTGTTTCATGTCCAGTGAATGGGGTTCAATGTCTGGTGAATGGTGTTTAATGTTTAATAAATGACATTCAATGTCTAATGAAATTTGTTTAATGGCTAATGAATGTTGTTCAATGTCTTGTAAATAGTGTTCAATATGTAATAAATGATGTTTGAGTCTAAAGAATGGTGGTCATAGAGTTTCTTAAATTGGAAACACGTATCCAGGGAATTTACAAGCTTAGCCTGCAAGACAATCAACTCCAGCTACAAGAAGGACGAGGAGAGAACCTTTGATCTCCTGAGACTGCAGATGTCCAAGTGGGGCGAGACCAGCTGTGTACGCCTTGCACTGGACTCCCACAACAAGAAGTTTCTGTCCACGCCGGCGTGCAAGAAACTGTGTACACAGCTGTGGTGGTGGGGGCAGGAGGTGGACAGCCAGCGTAATCAGGTAGACCTTCCTTGAAAATCCATGTTGCCAATGCTTCTCAGTAATCAATAATGCAAATCAATGCTGGTAATCCATGGTGGCAGCCTCACGCTTGTCAACAAGGCCTTTAATCCATTTTGCCGTCTGTGCTGGTAATCCGTGATGGCATTCCATGCTGGTAATCAATGCTGGTAATCCCTGCTGGTAATCCATGCTGGTAATTCATGCTGGTAAATCAAAGTTAGTATTTCAAGCTGGTAATCCATGCTGAAGTCTGCACTGTTAAACCATGCTGGTAATCCATGCTGGTAAATCCATTCTTATAATCCATGCTGGTATTCAATGCTGGTAATCCATGCTGGTAATCCATGCTGGTAATCCATGCTGGTAATCCATGCTGGTAATCCATGCTGGTAATTCATGCTTTTCTGGTAAAATTAAAATGTTTTATTTCTTAGAGCTGTCTTTGAATAATTTTTAAGAAAAAACCAACATTAACACTATGAGAGCGTCATTGAAACTATCAATCCGATGCCTTTAAACTGATTAATAAGGAGATAATGAAGACAATGCTGGCTATAAACAGAAACATTGATTTGTTTTCACAATTTTTTTTATTAAAAATGTTGTCTTTGCACAGATCTTATTGTAATCAGACTTAAATCCAAAAAAAAATTTAATCCCAAAACGAATGACTGACATAAAAATAGTAATTTTTTTTTTTTAAATTTCATGGTATACTTAAACTATTATTTAAATCTTAATTCATGGTGTGTCTACTCTCTTAAACAGGGAATACAACTCAGAAACGAGAAACGGAGGTGAGTTGCATAACATAATAATGATACCCCTAAACAACAAAACATTCCCAAATATTCAAACACTTAAAAATGAATAGAGGCACGTTCGCAAGCACTCATATATTCAAACACACCAAAACTCACTCACAAATCTTGTGTATTAAAGTAAAGTGCACAGTAGTTTTTAGGTTGGCTCGCTGCCAGAAAGTTTGAGGCAATTGAAAAAAAAAAAAGCAACTACCAGCGAATCTATTTTAGCTTATTAAACTCTAGGTCCACGCAACATAGTTCGGAAAATTGTTATGCGTGCGAAATCTGGCATGCGTGACCTAGGTTGCTGAGCCCTACGTTATTAAATACATATAAAAAAGATTTTTTAACATATTGGAAATGCAATTTAAAAAAAAAATAAAGACATTTTTAGACACAAAGGTAGCGGATATTTATCAATTGTGTAAAAAAGTACCACAGATGCATAACGTAGAAATCACATTGTCAATGTAATCATAGACTTATATTTTGATATACTACCACGTTAAAACGAATATCTTAAAATCAAAGTCCATAATTGTTTTCTGGAATTTATTATATTTAGATTCTTAATTTTATTAAAAAAGCTTAGATAAAAAACAAAAAATTATAATGAATTATTTGTTCCCTTTCTATTCCAGGGTGAATGAAATGATGGGGGAACCTGAGACTGATAACATGTAAAGAGAGACAACTTTTTTAGTTTACAACACGTTCTCGTTTGTGCTAAGAGGTTTATCTTATGAAAAAATTGTCAAAATACAAATGATTGTTATTGAATAATAAAACGTTCTTTTAGGGAAGGCATGAATGTTATTAATTAATTATTACTATTATTTTTCTATAAAAATTTGGGGGAAAAAACTTAATAATAAATAAAAATTAAATTTTATTTTAGATTTCCTCCACCTCGCCCCTCAAAATAACGATTTAACAATTATGTTTAGAAATAACTAAATATTTACATGTTCCATATGAAGAAACAATATCTTAAATATATATTTTCAAAATNATATATATATATATATATATATATTTATATGCAGGGTGGACCCAAAAAAATGAGAACATCTGATATCAAAGGGTTATTTAATATAAATGAATTGATATAATGTTTTGTCATTTATGGCCACTGAAAACTAAACTGTCATGATTATGATATCATTTAGTTAAATATAAGTACATAAGTAAAGCAGTAATTGAATACAGTTTACAAATTATGTTGATGTAACTATTGTATGGCATTGTAAGAAGTGTTATCGCCTTTTCTGGGCCAACCTGTATATAATTTACGAATTTTCATGAAATTCCCGTTAAGCATTGAATATTAGGACATAAGTCTACGAGGCCATTTAAGCATGCTGTCTCATTCCGCTACTGGTGAATTTAATAAAACTACTAACTTAACTTACCTTTTTGTAAAAAAAAATCCTTATATTCAACATATTTAAATTTTAAATTTTTCTTCATGCTTCATAACAGTTGCTGTGGACAGTCCGGCTGTTTTAGTCAGATTAAATATTTATTTTCTCCACATGTGATTTTCTGGCTTAATTTTGTGAGTCTTATCAACATAAAGATACTTAAAAAATTGTATAAGTATATTTTGTCTATTAAAAAAGAATTGTGCTATAAATAAACACATTTACAATAAATGTTCTCTCAATTTTAACATTTATTGAACAGTTTGTTTTTTAAAATATACATTATATCATATTTCCTACACACCGTATGCAATATAATATTTATAAAATATGTTTTATTCTCTCTTGTATATTTGCCAGATTGGTCTCATCGTCTTCTTGATGATCTACGGCGTGCTGCTGGTGTCCAAGCTGGACATGGCGAGATTCAACTGGCTGGAGTGGGTGGTCTGGTCTTGGATCGTTCTTTACATCTTAGAGGGGATCCGTCTGGTAAATACATATGAATGGAAGCACGCGTTTTGCTCACATACATTGTCTCATAATAACTAGATGACTGGTGAGGCACAGTGTGGTTTGCGGACAGAACCTAAGAGGAAAGGGGCTTGCTGGTTGACCGAAACTGATTTGGCTTCATGATGAGGAGACGGATATGTGAAGGATCTGGATCCGTGCATAGAGATGGACAGTTATGGATCGGTCTGAATAGAAGGAAGTGGGGACACAAGTCTAGCAACATTGACAGTTGTGATGATGAGCCCCAATTTTACACGAAAACGTCACGTCATGTTAGAGTGACAGACAGCGATGCATGAGCTTGGTGATTTAAAAAAAAAATAGTTTTCAAGGTTTTAATCCCAGTTGGAAGTCGTGTATAATGAATACAGTTTTGCTTGTTGAGGCAATGATCTCTTTAGCAGTCCTTCCCCTTTTCTGACCACACGCTGTTCATGGCTTTTTCTCCTCACATTGTGAATGTAGCAAATCTGATGTCAGATTAGTGTGGACGTTTTCCTACGTAAAGGTTTCACGTTAACTCTACATTGCAATGAATCTTTCCCAACAGCAACGCTGAGCTGACACAACTCTCTATGCGCTCTTAATTTTCTATGTATCTCAAAAAGACCATTTTGTTAACTCTTATGCCAGGTCGATTACTCAATGAGATGCAATGTCTATACCCTACTTTACCAGTTCATTTTGTTGTAACAGCAGCTAAGCTCTGAATTTGATCAGTCACTGTTGCTGTTACTTCATTCGCCGTTTTGAAACAAACAAAAAAACGATGTTATTTGTATTTGTGAATCAGCAATTAAATTGCCTAAACTTCATCTGCTATAGTTAACATAGATAAGGGTGGAGCAGACAAACTGTTCTAGCTCTAATTGAGTTCCACTTAGCTATGATTGACGTTTCAAAAAAGAAAAAAAAAAGAAAACCTACACATTTGCTTAGGCTACATGACTCTGCAACTGTGAAACGCGGCACACTAGTGTTCCGCGATGCAATGCTATGTGTGCCGCGGGAAATGTCCTCACAGGATAAGAACGAACACGTAAAGACGATAGACATTTGTTTGAAAAAGAAAACGTGACAATGGGTGGCATATTAAAAAAGCTGTCAATACAGCTGACTATTGTAATATAATTTATAGCTGCTATCATGTTCCCAAGGAGTAGCCAGGTTAGCTCTATCGTAACAATTGGCATCAGGGACATCATTTGTGTAGGACAGGGGGACATTCGCCCCCACCCCCTAATTCGCAGGTTTGATTTCAATTGCCATGTACTGTAGCCCCTCCAGTGATAAACAACTTAACAAGCCGAACTTGTTTTTGGTTTTGCCCCCCTTCCCCCTTTCCAACATGACTTGTGATGCGAAATAGATGTTACAGATTTTAAAAATTAATTCAAACAGCGATGTTATTATTGCTAGTCAAGTTAAATTCACGTAATTCTCAAAATAGCGTATTCCTACTCACTCGATATCATTTATTTTGACCGCATGTGATACTTGAGTCTTGTCCTTGTTCCATACCTGCATCAAAATCTACAGGTGAAGAGATGCCAACTTTTGAAATCTCTTGCTCTAACAAAGTGTGCTAACATTTTGACCAGCGATCTGCAGTGCACATACATACACATATTAAATAAATCTTACAGTGCTCAAAGCCTGAAAACTTATATATGTCTCTTTACACTCATTTACACTTACACATTTTTTAAAATAATGTAACAACCAGTCAATTTTTAAGATTCAAATTTTAATAGAGAAAACATGATTGTTGACGTCAGCTAATCTAACCACCCACCCCCCAACCCTCCTTGTCAACAACATTCAAACATTTCAAAACCCCTCCCTCCCAATTTTGTTGACGTAATTAATGGATGCCCCCCCCCTAAATGTACAAAACGATATATAGGTACAAACCACAACAACGGTTATGTTTCACAAATATATGTTGTGTTTTTGTGCGTCATTAGTCTTCCCCAAGTAAACTTAGAAATTCATTTTAACCGCAGCTTGTTCCTCGTGATTTCAAAATGTGTTTTATTTATTTTATTTTATTTAGGCATTTTTATATAGCGCTTACCTTAAAGCTCTAAGCGCTTTACAATTATTAAAAACATTTATATGTTGCCATTCTCAAATATGTAAGACATTTTCCTCCATAGAAAAATTAAACATTAGTACGCCCCTGCGTGACATATCATGAAGACTTTTAATTTCAGCGATTAGACTATGTCACTAAAAGGATGAGAGTGAAAAATTTGTCATCCAAGGAACACCCGGATAAATGGGACAAGTTGACCTCTCTCTTAAAGGTAAGCCGTGTCATCATTAATATCGAACACGTCTCAATCAATACAAAACTATCATACTTCTCATATGTTTAAACGCTTTCTCTTAACCCTATCGGTTGTGTTAAATCTGAAGTTTAGTTTGTTATTCTTACTGTTTTTTATAAGTTGTTGCTTTGTTTATTTAAAAAAAAAATATGTTTAATGAATGTAAAACAGTTTCGGATGAAGGATAATACATGAAGGACTGCATTCAAGCTGTGTGAAGGAAATACGGTAAATGTAAGCTTGAAATAGAAAGAAAGGTTTCAACAAAAAAAAAAAAAAAAAAAAAAAAAAAAAAAAGTATTAAAAAAAAAAAAAAAAAAAAAAAAAAAAAAAAGATATGACTGAGAGCGTTCCTAGCCCGGCAGTAAAAAGATTCCAAATGCGTTTTCAACTGGTCCGGTCTGATTAGGAAGCCTCTTAGCCGAAACGTTCTTCTTTTATTGTCCTGTCTTTCTGTTTCAACCTTTCACTCATTTTGTAATACTATTCCTTTCGGGTGAGGTAACGCGCGCAACTAATTCACTTACTATTGATACGTTTAAACCGCACGTGTCACAGAGGTATATTCCTGTTCTTTCTACGTCTCTTAAACAGCAAACTTGCTCCAATGCTAGAAGGAGACCGAACATACTCCTGCTCATCGACCTGTTTTCGAATTTGCTGTTTCTCCTCGCCTGGTCATTCCGCTGTGCTGCGTACTACTACCCAGACATGCGTGAAGAGCTCGGTGGGGCAGCCATCGTCATCTTCAGCGTGGACTACATCCTGTTCTGTCTGCGCGTCTTTGAGTTCTTTTACGTCAGTAAATTCTTGGGGCTGTTGCTGGCAATGATTACACAAATGGTAGGTCGTTTTCTAATGATGCCTTCCCATATAAAAAAGGGTAAATTATCGACATATATATAAATATATATATATATATATATATTATATATATATATTTATTTATATATATAAACTTGTTAGTTCATTGAAAAAACAATTTTTATTTGATTATTATTTTAAAGCAAATATAATAAGTGATTTTAACAATGCAAAAATTTGACTTCAATCTTTGGTTCATTTAATTGAAGACGACATTATTAGCAACGTTTACAGCATAAACCATTAAAGGTTAATCAACATATATAAATTATTATTAAAGTATTAATAAAATATTGGTACTTTCAACCAAAAAATTACACAATTACCACCACATTATTAAAAAAAATCTTTAGTATTTCGACAACAACAACACAATACACAAAAAGGACCAATTTATTACACAAATCTAGAGTATTTTAACAATTTTTTTGTTTATTGCAATGACTAATGAACAATATTGTCGCTGTCCTACATTGACACAGCTTTTAATTTAAATGAATGCAATCGTGTATTCCAAAGGTTCTCACGCTGTGCAAATTCCTCATCATCCTGCTTGTCTTCTTTGTGGCATTTGCCGTTGCCTCTGAATCGGTTCTGTACCCACAAAAACGGCTCAGTGGTCCGGGTATTTTCTACTTGTTTCGTATGGCGTACTGGTCTTTGTTTGGAGAACATTTTTTAAGCGATATTGAAGGTAAAATGGAGGCTTGCTTTTTACACAGATTATCTTAAATTCCTATCATTTTTTACTTCCCATAATTGAAGGGCAGTGGATCCATGTCATGATTAGTGTAGTTGTTGCTGGCTGTAAAGAACAAACGCTTCCACTCCATTCCTTAGTTTAATGTTAGCTTAATTCCAATAATTATCCATATGCTGAAAACAAATAGGTATAGCGTGAAGCTCCACATTTCTTCTCCCACTCTTTTGCTTTTGCCTATCTCACTCTGTATTTTTTTGTCTATCTTTCTCTCTGTCTCTCTCATTATCTCTCTCTCTCTCTCTTTCTTTCTCCCTCTCTCTGTCTCTGCTTTTTGACACGATTAAAACGTGTTTTTACAATTCATCGCTTTTTTTTTCCTATGAGGCCGATCCTGAAATTGCTACTGATTTTGCTATGTACTGCGAATCTTCGGTTCGATTTGCTGCCTCTGTTTAACGTTGCTGCTCCCTAGCTGGAATGGAGATCGAAGATGATCTGCTATACTGGATTAATATCGTGGCTTCGTTCATATTTCTTCGATGTCACATGTGACTTGCCCCCTCGGGTCCTCATAATGCGATCGTCCAATATTCTCCGTATAGGGAACCATCCACAAAGACGCATTTTACTATATATATATAGTTGAAGTAAAGTTTTATCCTCTTTGCCTGCAGCGGATAATTGATACCATCTCAATGTATGTTTGATAGTAGTAGGTTTTAAGATCCCCAGGATAGTCTTGGCGGTTGGTAATGCAAATGAACTTCATTAACAGCAACGATCGACTCGAATGAATGCACCACAGATCCATCACTCTATAACACTTATACGCAAGTGAGGTGTCCCACTGTGGTCAGCAGATATTACGTGCCTATCTTGATGGGCATCTACGTCATGGTCACCAACATCCTTCTCTTCAACTTGGTCATTGCTAAATTCAAGTAAGTACTTAAAAAAAAAAATCTATGGCATTGCAATAAACATCCTTCTCTTTTCACCTTGGTTATTGCTAAAGTCAAATACGTCTATGACAGGCCTGCACAACTCAAAATGTAAAGCAGGCCGTAATACTTTACGAAAGTCTTGTGCGGGCCGTAATATTTTATTAAAAGATTGTGCGGGCCGAAAGATAATAGGACAGTAGTGAAAGGTATTAAAAAATAATAAAAATAATCAAAATTATTTCGTTACACCGGGGGCCGCCAAGTGGATCGTGGCTGTCTACGTGCGGCCCGCGGGTCGTATGTTGTGCAGGCCTGATCTATGACAGGGTCACAAACATCCTTCTCTTCATGTAAACCTTAAGGCATTTATAAAATCATTTGTTCAAAAATGTTCTTATCTCTTTTCAAGAAAATAACATTAAAATATTTAAACAAAACGTGATTATAATTATGACATATTTTTTACAATAACTTCTAATTTTAATACATTAGTCACTTACTCCAAACAGCATAAAAAAAAAAAATTAAAACATTTTCAAAACAAGTTAACGCGTATTACTACAATTGATTTTTTTTTTAGAAACATTTTATAATAAATGTAATGTCATACATTTATTACATTAACATTACATTATAAATAAACTATTTCATTTTTTCTTGTTGTGTTTTGAATATTTTTATTATTGCAAAGTAAAAATCAAATCGCTTAAAGCTATATTAAGTTCTTCAAGAAAAGAAAATGCCATAACATGGGGTCCCTGATGGCGTAGGTGTTAAATACTAATTTTTTTTAGAAAAAAGGTACTTAGAAATAAAATTTAAGTTTGATAAGTTCAAAAGCAACAGAAAGAAGGCGCATGCAATGCAGCGTGTTTCAGAAAACTTCACAAAATATACTGAGACATAAATTAATTGCTAAATTAACACGCACATCTCTCTTCTCCGCTTTAGCTCCACCATCACCAACATCGAAACGCAAGCTGAACTGGTTTGGAACTACCAGAGCTTCAAGACCACAATGGAGTTTTCTAAACGATTGCTTTTGCCGCCCCCATTTATCCTGCTTTCCTTCATCATTTTCTTTACAAAATCAAGCAACGACATTTTTGGTAATATTTGGCTTGCTTTTTGCTTTTAGATGAAACTTTTAATTCTGAGGTGGTAGAAGGTTGTTCTACATTTTGATTTTTGTGTTGGCGGTGGTAGAGAACATTATTGTATAAAAGTTATATTTATTTGTTTGTTTATTTGTTTGTTTATTTTTTTTTCTCGGGCAAAATTTCTGCTCATCAAATTTACGAAATAAGCCTAGATTATTATAAAGTTTCTTGTATTTTTTCTTAACATTATTAGAGCTTTTCTGTACAAAAATAATTTCGGACTTTTTGCTTGAAATTTATTTTGTTCGTCTTGTTTAATGGTGCTCGATTTTTTTTTAGTCTTGCATGATTGCATAGATAATACAAATTTTGGAGTACAATAACCATTTTACTCAATACAAAAGATTGTAGCTTCCATGGGCGCCCGCAGGGAGTGGCAAGGGGGGCACTTGCCCCCACCCTGGATTGATTGGATAAAAAAAATTTAGACAAAAATAGACAAACAATGTATTAAAGTAAAGAGAAAATAAAGAGAAAGTAACTAAACTGATGTCCTGTCCGTTCGTTCACCATACAAATACGCTACAGTAAATTAAAACTATATGAAAACATTACTAAAAATTTGTTGCCCCCCCCCCTGGAAAGTTAATCGATTTTTTGTGCCCCCCCCTCCCCAGAAAGTTTTCCGGGTGCGCCCATGGGGTTTCTACAAATGTTATACAAAATTGGGATTGTCATGTTATATTACTTTATTACGGTTAAGGGATGGGATCACAAAATATCTCACATGTTTGTGGTATATAACGTGTGCAGAGTCCCTAAACATAAAACTATTTAAAAAAAAATAAATTCAATTCAAATTTTACATTTAACGAAATTATTATTATATAATTTATATCTAACATTGCTATTAGTGAAGTTCTGTCCAATGTTGAATTTGTAAATAAAATGATGAAATGATTAATTTCCAAAATCTCCATGACAGTTAAAAAAATTAAGGAGAAACACATGAGGCGAAAACTGCTCCGACTGGAAAAGATGTCGATTGAAGAATTTAGTATCAAGTAAGATGTTTTCACAGCGCCTGGTATAAATATTGTTATTATACACTTCATGAAAAATCTTAGTACCTATTTTTCAATCATTTTCTTTCTATTTTCATATATTTTGTAAGGAAAGCTTTTAAAATTGCTTTTGTTAATCAATGTATTAGTATGCTAAAAATGCACTAAACTCTGTGAAAATGGGAAACTATAGCAAAAACTTTAAATGATATGTTCTTCTCAACAATAATCTCAAGGCCTAAAGTTATAAAGCATAAGAATAATAATATACAAATATGTTAAATATTAAATTGTTGAGAACTTTTTGCCTTCAATGTTCAGAAATAAAATTTTTCATTTCACTTTCTTCCTTAGTTATTAATTGAATGTCTTTTATTTTCCATATAGGAAAAATTGTCCGCAGTCTACATCAAGATCAGAAACAAATGGAAAAGGTAATTACTTAACATTTAGAGCGTCCACCTTATTTTGATATCTTTATTGCAATGCTTTTATTTAGAAAAAGATGATGAGCCTTGGCTGTGGTAAAACTACGACATATTTGTAGTGTATACTTTAATATGAAAAACATTTGACACCATGATTAAATATTTATGCATTAATGAATTGAATGGTCGTTAAAAAAATCTTTCACAGTTTAAATTTATTATCAAATAAATAATTATTCTTTATTACATGACAGGTTCTAACAAAATTATATCAGATAAAATTTTATTTAAGACACTTTCTTCCCGCAGATTCGAGCTTTCCACGACAATCTAAGAGCAGCATCAGTTTAGATCTGCTGGTCCTAGATAAAGAGAACACCCCTGAAGACGGGGACAGCATATTTTGGGCCATTATTTTGCAGACGGACAACGGGCTAACGCCGAAGAAGCTGCGCCAGTACAGTTGCCAGGACATTAAAGACAACCTCCAAGACTACGAGTTGATTGACGGGGGTCTGTTTGAAGGATGGGAGGAGGTGTTGGCGAAAACTGGTCGCTGGAATAAACATCTCCGTGACGTTGTCCTGCAAAGCATGGCCAATGTCTTACAGCGAAACATTGTGATGTTCACCAGTGACAGGAATTGTCCACTTAGGGTCATACCAACGACCGAAGAAACACGGGAAGTAAAGGACACTGAAACATACGTGGCCTTGTATTACCAGCATGAAAAAGAACACTACGATGCTCTGATCCCAAGCAGTAAAGAACCCAAAGGTTTTTTAAGAATTAAGTTATTTATTTTGTTTATCCAACATTAAATTTCCTTTGTCTTTAATTCCAAAGTCAATGCCAGTGTGATAGATTGAATTAAATATGGTAAGATCAAATTTATTTAAATTTGTTTTTATAAATGTCTAGCCTGTATTTATTTTCACAAGCCACAAATACGTAAACATCTTAGTTATCCTTACCTACTTTTACATAATAACGTAATCGGATCGAAATATTACTTTCTTCTTTGACATATTGCTTTCATAGTGTTGTAAATTTAAAAAAAAAAAAACTATTTTGAAACTCAACTTTAAGGTTGTTTAAAAAAAAAACATTATATAGATTTAAAATTTTTAAAGGTTGTTCCAAATTTTTTTTTCTTAATTAATAATTTAATCAAAATATTAATAAGGGTACTAAAAATATATTTTTCTTACATTTATATTTTAAAGAAAATCGACAAGAAGGTACGGAGATACTTTTATCCGAACGCTTGGAACAGCTGAACTTGAAGAGAAGTGCAGGCAAACCTGTGAAAAATGTGTTTTACGCTGCTTCTCAATGGATGATGAAATGCCCCATCGAAGCCCCTGACATGCTGGAATCTCTGGTAATATTGTACCTTAAAACACATGGTCTGACAGAGAACGGGAGTGGAGGCCAAAGCGTGGCCGACGATTCAGTTAAAATCAAAGCCCTCGCGGATTTGTTGGAGTCAAATGTTGTCGTAGTCTCAAACCAGAAATCACGGGCCTTAAGCCTGGTCTGCCCTACCAAAAAAGCCAAACAGATATTATCCAGAAGGGTGGTGTTTTGTGCTTCCTTTACACATTCCGGTACTGTGGATTATTTCCCAGTGGAGCCATCAGAAGACGCAAAATTAGGTGAAAACATCTGGAGAAGAGGCAAGCGTAAGTCCATTTTTATCATTGTTAAGGAATCGTTATATTTGAATATAATTACTATTGCCTATCTCTGCAAGTATTTTAACGTTTCCTATACAACAAATTTAAAATATAACAATAGGATTCCTGACGGAACAAAATATTTTTTTCAAGGAAATATCCACTTATTTTAAGCTCGCATGATCAAATGTTTGCCAAATTTGCTTTAAATCTCTTTTTAAACGCACTATTTAGTAAAACAAAATAGTGCGTTCAAAAAGAATCTTAAGGCAAATTTGATAGAGTGAGCTGAGCATTATTGTATTTGTGTTTATACTTTAAACTATTGTAAACATAATTGTAATATTTAAGGAAAAATGTAAGTTTTATGTAATTTAATTACAGAAATGTTAATGTTTTATCATATATATATATATATATATATATATATATATATATATATATATTTAAAGCTACAACAGGCCTTTTGGAAACGAGGCTCAAGCGCATGGGGCTTGAGAAGTGGAACCACTCTGGCACAGATATGTTTACAGCCATAGTATACCAGGCCCCTGAGACAACAATTGACAACCTAAAAGAAGCAGTTGTCCAAGAATTAACCAGTGATCTGGAAAGTTATCAGTCAAAATCCAGAAGCGACGAGGGCGATTGGGAAGGAGACAAGTACCAATTTCTCTCAGATCTCACCATCAGCGATGCATTTGTTGATACCATCGCACGGGCCACAGCAACGGTCCTGGAGACGAACATTTTGATTGTGCTCAGCAGCCCATCGTGTCCGTTTTACTTGGTCTCACCGCTGACAAAACCGACTAACAAACTTCTGTATCTGGGAAAGATGCAGCACGGTCAGAATGGAATCTACTTTCCGCTTTCACCAATCAGCTCAGGTGCGTTTCACATATCGTAGAATATCAAAGTGAAGAAAAATGGTATACACAAAATTTTCACGGTTGCTAAATGATCGGTTGAAAAAGAAAATTATACGTAGGATAAAAAAAAATCATTCATAATCCTTATGTCAGTTTTTTTTTTTTAATTTGAAGAAATTTTTGTCTTTAAAAGAAATTAACATGAATTAAACCAATGAAGTAAACTTCTCGAAAGTAATGGTAGGTGGAATTGTATGGAATTGAAGAGATATATTTCAGGCCTTCCACCCCCCAGTGCATGATACCCTCACAAAGTAGCCATTGCAACCAGTGAAATATCCTCATCGAAACCAGGCACAAAAACATTGCAATGCCCCTCTACATGCAGAGGAGCCGAAATGATAAAAAATTAAATTGATCACGGGGGCCTAAATATATAGAAGAAGAGGAGAAGAAGATGGTTTGTGTAAATGATAATGAGATTGGATTGTATAGTGCATAAGTGTTGGTCAGAGAGATTGCGGAAAAAGAAAAGTTTAGGATTCCGGGAGGAAGTGAGTTTAGGGATGAGCATAATGGCTATATTGAACCATACATTTTGTTTACCACACTCATTCACAGGACGCAACTGTGTAAACAAAATATAATTCACTTTATTGCTAATTTTAAAAAAAATTCACATATATATTTATTTGCAAAATTTTTTTATCAATTTCTCTTTGATAATAAAACTTACGGCATAAAAGATTAATATTTTAAAAAAAAATATTTTCAGCCTCAAATAAAAGAACTGGACATGACAAGCTTCGTCGCAGTGGTAATACTTTTTAACATATATGGACCTTTTTCTTTGCCAAAAAATGTAATAAAAATCTTTAAAATTCTTATATCTACACTAATACTAGTTCTAATATGTTATCAAATTATATATATTATATATTATTAGTGTTATTTTTAAGAGGAAAATGTTTCTTTTATTGAAGAGCGGAGCAGCCACCCATCAAGATCTGAAGGCAGCGTTCAGCAGTATTTCCATAAGCCAGTAAACGGGAACAGCAGGAAGTCCTCGAGATCTTCAAACCATACTCTCGACGCAAACAGGTTGCGTCAAAAAGTATGTGCATACTTTGAAAAGCACGCGATTACTTACCAGAAGAAATATGGTTTGTCGGGCGAAGACTGGTACAAGGAGCTGGAGACCTTATCGAAGCCAGGTTGCTGGGATGTCAGTCTGGCAGATTTTGTCCCCGATGCCCTGGCACAGGTTCTTGGAAGGCGTGTTATAATTTTGTTCGAAGATCAGACAATGGAACAACAGGAATTTAATCCCGACGGCCCTGTGACGCAAGACACACCCATTTATTTGGTTCGCCAGCCCGACCACTTTCACGCAGCTGTTGAGGCCGGTGCAGACGATGCACAAAATATTGGTAAGTTTCTTATGAAACATTCCTTCTTCTTCTTCTAGGAAAATGACACTGTTCAATAACGTGCCATGTTGTAAGCGTTCTTTTCATAACAGAGCAAATAATATCGCCAAAAGAAAAAAAAAAAACTACATTCGTTTGAAGAACTATTTAAAATAATATGCATTAATAAAACTCATAACATATCAGACAAAGCACAAAATATTGGTAAGTTTCTAATGAAACATTCCTTCTTCTTCTTCTAGGAAAATGACACTGTTCAATAACGTGCCATGTTGTAAGCGTTCTTTTCAAAACAGAGCAAATAATATCGCCAAAAGAAAAAAAAAAAAACTACATTCGTTTGAAGAACTATTTAAAATAATATGCATTATTAAAACTCATAACATATTTGGAAGATACTTTTAACCTCACCCCCCCCACCCCCTCATGACAGATACATAAGATCTGCTCAATTAGTTATTTTCCTTAAAGATAGGAGCAAGAGATAAAAAAATGTATATATTTATATTTTCCCAAATCTATCAGGATTTATGTTAGTGTTCCTCGGGTTATACGCACTCTAAATAATCACTATCTTAGACAATACTATCAAAGGCGTACGATTTCAGGGCACTTCGCGACACTGCAAATGTCTTCTCTTTAAATTGTTGTACTTATTCAATTTAAAAAAAATATATGCATTTACCAATGTCCATTTTATTTAGAAGAAATTATAATAATTCTGATAATAATAACGATTGATTATATTTATTTTTTTCTCCTATTAATCCAAAAAGACCAAGACATGCAGACTGAAAGAGAGCTGAGGATCATGCTTGCTGAAAAAGGTCTTACATTATTTCCTATCGAACGAAATGGAAATTGCATGTTTGAAGCTGTTGTCGTACAACTCCAACGTCGGGAATAGTTTAATCTAATTTATGAACAAAATGTATACATTTTTAGGATTTGACAATTCAATTATACTTGAGCTTATTTTCATATCCCTTATGTAAAATATATACCTTGAATATATAAATTATTTTGTCCTTACTATTAATGTAATTGTTATCTTGATTTGTTATTTTCTTTAAAAAGTAAATTATTTAATAAAATCTAATTAATTCTTATGCATTGTAATTTTATTTTAAAAAAATAGAAAACTTGCTTTTATATGACATTAAATACATTTTATTTTTAATATGAACCAATAAGGTATAAGTATAAAATATTAACATGTATTATCTGTAATAATATGATGAATAACACATTATGTGACCGTATTACAATGCATTATGCAATGCCTGGCTTATCATTAGGGTTAGTTTTACTAGACTGGCCTTTGCCTTATTTCAATAATTGCTGATGTAATAATTAATTATAATATACCATCTATTATTATTTACTATTACTGCTGTTTTTTTTTTTACATTTTACACTAAATTTCAGTTGTTATCTTTTATTTACTTAAAACTGTGATACCTGACAGCCACAATTTTATTCAAGTCTTGATCTGGCATATTGTTGTTTATCATTGAATGGAGTCAACATTAAAAAACCATTAACATATATATTTATAATATAAATTGAATCATATGCTAATGCATGGTCTCCTTAATGATAAGTTTAAGTTACATCTGATTGCTCTTCAATCAGTTTATCAGTTGATAAATATTTTAGGACTTTTTAATTTAAAATGACATATATATATATATATTTTAGTTAAAATGTGTTTTCTTATTATTATGTGCCAAGAGCTCACATTAACAAAATAATAATATTAATACATTATAATTGTATACTTTTCAAATACGAGTTTCAACAATTTTTAATATTTTTTTAGACATTTGCTACACATAATTTGTATTTTTAAATGTCCGCCATTCAGACAATGACCTGTTTAATCCTGTCCTATTTAAATGACTCTATGATCATTAGTTTAAACTTAAGATGTAAGAATTTCATCAATACCTTTATATAATAATAAATTTTAGGTTTTTTTTTAAAGCACTGACGGGTTATGCAATGTTATTAAAGAGTAAGTTATTATCACATAAAGAAAACATTTGAATTCCAGCTATTACAAAAACAAATGTATTTGAAAACATTATTTCAGAAACTGAAACAGGTTGGATTTTTGTGTTAGTATATTAGTATCAGGGTTTTGAAAAATAAGTAATGTTTTAATTTTTACCCATTTGGTATCAATTAAAACAGCAAATCAAGTTTGACAAAAAAAAAATTTTCAAAAAAAAAAAAAAATTAATAGTTCATGCATTATAATGAAAAAGTATTAACTTTGCTATTTGCAAGAGCCTTAACATCATGTTAAATTTTTAGGTGAAATAAGCTATTTGATATATTTATATTTTGATTTATAATTTTCCCAACATTTTCTTTTAACATTTTTAATTTTTTTTTATCCCTTAGGTGGTGTCTTTGAAAAACTGTACTTTTATATAACGTTAGAAGCTTTAATTATATTTCAAAAACTTCCATAATCATATGTCTTTTGAAGCAAACATTAATATTTTAATTAATATCCTAAATCATGTGATAATGTTTCCAGTCTTAGAAAAAACTGCAAAACTTTCAAAAAAAAGAAGACAACGAAAATTAATAATTGAAGATAAAATAAATGAGCAGATAAATCAGAAACAAATGGTCCGAACGTTAAATATAAGCAATCATTGTTTAAATTACATAGTTTATAAATGTTGAGTATTGGTTTTACTTTGAATATATTTGTCAAACTTAAAATCGACTACATAATACAAACCATTGTGAACCAAACAGAATTTCTAAAAACATCAGACAAAGTAGGCCTACATGAAATGCCATTTTTTAAATAGAAATTTCTTATATAAATTAAGATTTTACTTGATGTCTGAGGCTTGGTGCCATGTATTAAAACATCATGGATTAGACCGCTTTTCTTATTTTGACATAATTAATCAGATGTACGCTAATAGCAATTACAGTAACCATAAATAATGTTGAAAACAAAATATATTCCAACAAATTCTCCACAAATAGAAACATTAACATCTAAACATATAAAGTTAATTGAAACGATGACATCGTGTGAATAGGAATAACGACGACTTCTGGTTACATTAATTATATGGCATGGGTTTAGCATTATTGAAACGGGTGTCAAACTAAAATATTTGACGATGGCAATGATTAAGAAGAATCGGACGAACCTTCATTTTGAGGCTGATGTTTATATTAATCAAGAAGGTAATGTGAAAATTAGAATATTTACCTGTAAATTTAGGATATATCATAAGTAGTTTCCTTGTATGTATATTCATTTCATTTAATATTGCTTCTGAAGAATTCATTCTGTGTTCTAATTTTGAAAAAATCGGTGAAGCATTATTTTAAGGATATTCTTTATATTGATCGATTAAGTTTTGAGAATATTAGTACATTTTCTTGTAAATTTAGGATACTGTATGTATCATGTATCATGCAGTTTCCTAGTGTATTTTATTTTATTTTATCTAAAATAGGTTCTGAACAATTCTGTCTGTGTTCAAAGTTTTAACGTTCCTCTCGGTCGTATCACTTGAAGCCTTGATTGTCTGTTGCTTTATCGAGACAATCTTTCCATTGCGGTAGTCATTTCTAATACAACTTTATTTTCTTTTTAAATTATTAAAAACAAAACTTATTATCCATATTTCCCCCCCCCATTTGTATGACCCTTTTAGTTTAGAAGGCAAGGTAATGACTGATGTGACAATTTCTCAATATAACATACCCTAAACAAAATCACCAAGTAATGCTGATCATCAACAAGGTTAATATTGCCAAAGAAAGCGAACAAATTAATACGTCAAGAAGGCTGTCTGTATATCTATATTATCGCAGTTAAGCTACATTGCAGTGCTACGTTCTTATCGTATATAAAATAATTCAAAGAAAAAAATAATAATCCAACAAATACCCCTGACTTTAAAGTGGCTTTATTTATCTAAGCTGAAATCACTTTTTGTTTTCATAATTTTAAATACTCTAACGGGAATTAAATATGTCTTTTGTTATTTTGGTATTTATATATTGTAATTTTTTTTTTTTTATATTTTAAGAGAGGCATGCATGATGTCACATTTCGATTTATCATGTACATGCAGAATTTATTTTTCGTAATAATACTACAGGCATATTAAAATATTATATATATAAATGAAATTCAGTTTCTTACCAATAATATCCATTTTTTTCTCAATACTTTCCATTCTCATTTCGAATTTCGAAATGGCTTGGATTATCATTTCACTAGCTTCATTGGATTTGATTAGAGTTCTTCGGAATTCTTCAATAATGGTCGCTATGTCTAAAAATGAAATATTTAAAACTAAAACAAATTTTAAAAAATAAAAAAATAAAAAGTATGTACTCATTTAAATATGTACACGAACAAATTGTATCTGAATGGATGATTACCTAAAAAAAAAAATTAATATTATTAATGTCATGAAAAACAAAGCTATATGTTTTATGCAATTTGTATATACGAATTACACATATTTAATTTTTAACATCTTGGTTTAAATCCTTTTCGAAAAGTACTTAGCTTTTTATCACCATTTGTCACACCAGGTCCTGTTATTAGATCGCAAGAATACATGTGATGTCACAATGCAAGTCTTCACGATTGGAATGGGGCGTCCATTAATTACGTTAACAAATTAGGGGGGGGGGGGTCGACGGAAATGTTTGACAATATTTGACAAGGGGGAGGGGGTGGAGTTTGGATTAGTTGACGTCAACATTTATTTTCTTTCTATTAGAATTTTAATCTTAAAAGTTTCAAGTCTTCACGATTGGAATGGGGCGTCCATTAATTACGTTAACAAATTAGGGGGGGGGGGGTCGACGGAAATGTTTGACAATATTTGACAAGGGGGAGGGGGTGGAGTTTAGATTAGTTGACGTCAACAATTATTTTCTTTCTATTAGAATTTTAATCTTAAAAGTTGACTTGTACTTACATTATTTTTAACAATTTAATGAGTGTCATATATGAGTGAAAATAGTCATATATGTTTAGGCTTTTAACAATATAAGATTTATTTAATGTGTGTCTGTCTGTGTGCACTGCGGATGGTTGGTTAGAATGTTAGCACCCTATGTTAGTGCAGGAGAAGTCAAAAGTTGGCAACTCTTCCCGTGTCATTTTTCTCTTAATCCGCTCCCTAGAATGATTAACACATACTTTTAAAGTAGGTTCAATAAAAAAAAACCACTAACACCAACTCATCGGTGTTTAATAACAACTATACCAACTCAAAGACAGAGAGAGCTTATGGCAATTATTGCTCACACTGACAATACTTCTATTTTAAGTGCTGTATAGATAGATAAGGATATGTTGTCTTTGTCTGGTATAATCAGTTACACAAGATGAACATGATAATTCAGCCACTATAGACTATACCCCTCAGGGGCGTCATTTCAGGTTTTTTTCAAGGGAAGGGAGAGGAGGGGGCAAAACCAAATCTTGGTCGGCTTGTTGAGTTGTTTATTACTGGTGTCGTCATAGCAATTTAAAATAAAATCAGCACCAAGTAAAATGTATTTATAAATTTACTTATTTTAATTCTTTTTTTTCGGGGGGAGGGGTATAAAATATTGACATAATTAAGTAGGGGGCATCTAATTTTTGACAGTTGATGACAAGGGGGTGCAGGGGAGGGGGTCAAATATGTGTAAAAAATGTTGACGTAATTAATGGAAGACCCCCAAACACTATTTTAATTGAAGTTTTTTCGTTTTTTTGTATTTTAAATTTTTCTTTAAAAACATATTTACATAGGTGAATACCCTTGTATCCACCGATTCTTTTGTCTTGGGGGTGTGCTATGAGTTCCAATCAAGTAGAAAATAATCAAAGTGTTGCTTGCAGAGCTTTGGTATAATTAACCAAGCACAGTCTTCATTATACAATTACACAAGGAAGTAAAATATAAAATAAATCCGGTACCACGGTTAAACACTCTCCAAGATTTAGATTGAAAATATCTGAATGTCAGTTTTATTTTTGTTACTCATTAAAATTTGAAAATAATGTTTAACATGCACATTGAATTGGCCCGGAATTTAGTTTCTCCCAACAGGTGCATAAAACAATTATAAAAGTAGTCTTCCATTGTATGATATAAAGGGAGCGAGAAAGGAAAATATGATCTAATAATTTCATGCCATCATCGCGTTTAAATTATGGCGTGTTATTTTTTTTTTTTGTAAAGTAAAACTAACTGTATCTAACCAAAACTAAATTTACCTGTTGGTTCCATTATAAATATCACTTCACAGTCGCATCACTTTGTGAAGCTGATCTTTGCACTGACCTTATTAAATAGAGGATTATTGTGACAAAAATATGTAATTTTACACACACAAAAATGACATTACATAACTACGTACAGGTCATGCTGTGTGAACATTTTCGTTGACTATATTCACCTCATAAAATTAGTTACAATTGAAAGTATGCATGGTA
The DNA here is from genome assembly GCA_964033795.1 of Lymnaea stagnalis. Taxonomy (NCBI): domain Eukaryota; kingdom Metazoa; phylum Mollusca; class Gastropoda; family Lymnaeidae; genus Lymnaea; species Lymnaea stagnalis. The sequence continues at coordinate 96,746 of CAXITT010000344.1, read as the reverse complement.
AAAGAGCTAAAAGAGACACTATAAGCAACACGTGACGATACTCAGGATAGCATTCTGGGAAATAATACATTACTCTATAGCCTATTATTAAACGTACACGTCAATTAAGGGCTCTGTCAAAAACACCTCGCAATAAGTACTATCAACATTAAATTGTGTCTCCTGTAAGAAAGCAAGATTTAAAACATCTTTTGTAAAGGGGTGCGGGGGAGGGGGGGTGGGTGTTGGTCATTTTGCCCCAGGCAGCACAAGATACGTCTCAAATGAAGGAATGAATTTTTTAAATAAATAACCTTCTTGGGTACATACGTGTCATAGGTAGGACATAGGATGTGTACATTTTTACATTTTTACGTGGATGACAATCTATTTAAATCCTATGGTGTTACATTTGTGAAAAAAAGAGATGTTACATTCTCTATTTACAAATAAACATATGTGTACCAATTAAGAAAATCAATGGCGTTAACAAAACGTTGTACAATTATAGAAGTCTACCCATAAATATCAAAACCCAAATCATTTTACACACTTAAAAATTTAATTTTGAAAAATACAGATGGGATAATATTTTCTTTAAAAAAATGATAACATATTTTTGTTTTTAGTATTCGAAAATTAAAGTGGGTGTGTATTTTTATTCTATTAAACATTTATTTTAAAAAGACATTCAAGACAGTTATTTGAGTTACAGACGTAAAAAAACGGTATTCTTCTTTAGATAAAATAATTATTTTTTCTTTGATTTTCTGATAATGTTTAATTACCAAAAAAAAAAAGAAATTTAAAAAAGGCAAAAAATTGTTTAACATTTCTAAGAGGCTCTCAGTCTATCAAATTTGTTTACTTTAATATAGAATGTATTTATTTCATATATAGATTATTTGTCTTAATTTAAAATTTAGTTTTCACAGTGTTTAGAGAAATAAGTTCTAATTCATGGCCACGAAAAAGGGGTAAATCTAAAGTATTTAGCTAGCCTAGAAATCGTCCCTCAATTAACTTCTTTAGTGACAAAAGTGATATAATTAGTGATAATTTAGAGTGTGTAATTTTAGGTCTTGTTTAGATGGGGAAAAACTTAGTTTAGGGGCGTGAAAGGGGGTGGGGAAGCGTATAATATATGTAGCAGATTAATACTTCTCAAAACTTACTCATGTTAGAAACGTAAATATCATTACATAGATTCACTTTTTTTTAAAGTCAGGAATGGTGATGAGTTTTTGCAATAGCAGGTAGAAATTATTGCAAAGGACCTACCATTATTATCCCTATAACATCGAGTCATATATTCTAGTTATAAATAATAATCTAGAACATTCGCGAAATAGCATCACTTAATGGCCCTAATTGTATTATAAAGGTTCTAGCACATCATAGGGTAAATATAATAATAGGGCTTGAAAAGTTATTAGTTAATATTTTTGTTGTTATATAATTACAAATTAACTGCTTGTGAAATTAAACAACACATGATGCGCCTAACATCTGGAAAAAAAAATTTAATTGAAGCAAATTTATTAACGATTTTGACGAGGACAAAGAAAACAACTTACAGTAGCTTGACTCAGCTTGAATCTCTTCTTGCCTAGCTGAACGTTCGGTCAATCAATATATGTCATTTGTTATGAAAAGATCGAATATCTAATACGTTTAACAAGACAAGTTCGTGAGTTTAATGACCAAGTGTCATATGTAACGCATGGTTGCGTCTTCAACAGCGCGCCCAGTTGTGTACGAACGGCGGAGGTAAAGTCTAGTTCAGCGGTTCTCAATGTGGGCGTTAGAATACTCATTCCATATGGAGGTGTGGCTTTCGGATTCCTAAGAGGGTGTTGTTGGATTATTTCACAGTTTTATTTTGATGGTGAGACTGTCAATAACTGTAACTGCATGTAAACAGACGAAAACTTCACCATTAAGGCCTGTCTTATACCGCGGATTTGTTCATTCATTAACAAATATCGTTTCTAGTTAATGTTTCACTTAGTGCTATAATCTGGTGAATAAAAACTGATGACATACAGTTTGCTACTTTTACCCTACTTGAGATCATATTACATATTTTTGGAAGTTCAGCTTGGGGGGGGGGGGGGGTGGTGCTGAAAATTTGAAATATCGTGTTGTCAATGTCAACAATTCTATGTGTCAAGTTATAGCTTGATAGGCTGATCAGAAGAGGGTCAATTAGCCCTCCGAAAATTTTGCCAGCCAGACAGCCAGCCGCAAACAAAAGCTAAGTTAATGTAAAGGTTTTAATTATTAGAAAGTGTTGGAAAAGATATCTTGAGACTTGAAGACTTCGAAGATAATAGTTAATAAAATATGCATTTGGTCAGACAGAGAAAAGAATACCGGGAGTTCTCTTTCTTACTACCTCATAATTTTTCAATCAGCACTTCAAATTCCTGTTTCAATCAGTGCTTTTGCATCTATGATTTAAGTTGAATATGTTAACATATCTGAAATCTTTAACAAAGGTGATAAAATACAGAGTTTGGATTACAAGCGTTGTCAATATATGACAACAATTTTTTTTCTGTACACATAATGTAAGAGTTCGATTAATAAAACTGGTGCTCCAAATGTTGCTTATTGATTTGAAAGTTTTACATGGCTGGAATCTTCATTTGACTTTTCAATGTATTCATATTTACAAAATGATTTTTTAAAAAACATTTATCAAAAGTAGCTTTAAAAAAGTACACCTATTTAATCTCAAAAGAGCTTAGAGATATTAATATTTTGTTTATCGATATTAAAACAAGAAAAATACTTTCCCAATTCAATATTCAAAACTTCCAGGGACTAAGATCTTTTTGGCATTAATTCAAATGCTGTAAACATTTCATTTGTTTTGACTGAGACAAGGAAATATTATTTTTTTAAATACGTCCCTTCCTTTATAGCGATCAAAGCAAGGGCCTAAATTTAGATTTTGCATAATTGAGTTCTTGGTATTAGATCTATCCGGCATATTTCAATTGGTTAGACATGCACTATAGCGTTTTTTTCTACCTTGAAAGATCAATAATTTTTTAATTAACCAAACTTGGCAGAGTGAACAGGAATTATTTGAGTGGCTTGAAGTTCAATCCATTGATTTGAAATGAAAATAAGTCATAACTGCTGTGTGAAATTTCGCCTAAGGGTTCCACAGGTCAGGTCAATGTGGCTAGAGGTTATGAACGAATATTTTCGACCTTGATTCCCAGCGCTATGAAACACTTCCAGCTATAGTTGATTTCAACAGAGCACCTTTAACAACACTAACGAATAATCATAAATATTGACTTTCTATCATAACAGCAAATATTAAGTGCGTGGAAGAAATAGGAGTCAAGTAAATCTCTTCCAGGAAGAGGCGGAAAAAAGATCATTATTAATAAGACACAGAAATAGTTTTTTAGGTTTACTGGTTTAATAGTTGACTTTGTATTTTTCTTATCGGCAAAGTATTATTTACATATTGATCACTATTTTTGATGCGAAGGCCCAACACTTTCTCCTTTATTAATTATTTCATAAGAGAGATAGAAGGAATACATTTCTAGAAAAAAGCTAATAAAATCATAAGATGTATTTAGTTATTTATTCGATCAGATACTTTTGGATCTCCTAATTCTTTTGAGCCCAGCCCTTAAAGACCCATGGCATCAGCAATAAATGCCTTTGGGACTTGGGGGACGTGTGAGTTAATCTTATATGTATATTTGCGTAGTGACTAGAGCTAATAGAAGGATATACTGGTTAATGAGTTCTTTTCGAAGCCTGAGTTGTTTATGGTTGCAAGACTTAGAATGGGTATTCTCGTATGTAGTTTTTGAAATGTTGCGTTTTGTATTTCAATGTGGCAAAATATAGATTTTTTCATTTCTTTTTTAATGTGGTTGACTTTGTACCGCGCTTTAGGGATGAAGCGTGATTTTTCAAATAAGCTCTATTATTATTAATAAGTGTAAGTGTTTTCTCCTTGTTCAATATATTACTGTAGACTTAATGTTATTGACATTTATGATCAAACGTTAACTCTATTCTTTGTTTTATTTATTTATTTATTTAGGCATTTTTGTATAGCGCTTATCTCACAGCTCTAAGCGCTTTACAATTATTAAAAATATGTAAACTATTTAAACTGCTATAGCAAAATACAAATACTTTCCAAAAGTACTGCGAACACACCCGCAGCTTGCTAAACAGATCAGCTAATTATAGGCGTTACTATTCAACATGTACTTGGGTCGTGTTAACTTCCATTACTTTCAATCCTGTTCGTGTCATTCACCGTAACGATTATAATTGAGGTTTTCGTTTGATAATTTTTGCCAAAAAACATGACGATATGTGATTCCTGGTCAAACGTTAGAGAGATGTATTTTTTTACCGGTATGATAAAAATTTAATGTTATACATCTTGTGAATGAGCCGTAGGAAGTTAGCAATATATTGGCCCAGATATTTCAGTTATCTGAAATAAAACCCAGCTGAGTTTTATGACATAAACTGGTAGTAAAAGTATGCATATAATATCATTGAAACAAATACTCGCTTATAAGAAAATTAGAGATTTCAAAGTACAACCAGGCTATCGGGAGTTTATTTTATCTTGATCAGCGAACAAACCAAGTTCAAATATAGATTTGTATTTTGAATGAAAAAAAATGCAAATATAAAATTCTGAACTTGGTTTGATCAGTGAATAAACCAAGTTTAAAATAGTATAGCTTTGTATTTTTAATGAAAGGACCTTTGATAAGGAATAATTCAACGCTAGAGCACATATTCATATTAAAAAAAAAGTATTTAAAAAAATATTAATAGCACAGAAAAAATTCGTTATTTTGAAGTAAAATATTTAATGGCAGCTTTATAAACATGTCTTTAACTATCAAATTGATAATTTTAAACGAAGGGTAATTTTTAGAAATATTTCTAAACTCTGTTTAAAATATTTGATTGAAAAATTATATATCTAAGTTATAATTCTCTATTGACAAAAAGTGCAAACAATAAGTCTAATTTAAAACAATTTATGTTTTTCTAAATTATCTTAATTTGCTAAATACTACACACAATGCTTCATTACTTTAAACATTGGAATATTAACTTAAAAAACGTAGCATTGTGTGCCATATGTACTATTTTCTAAAATAACAAACTTTAACGACAGTAGAGTTTACATTGAAATAAATAATTACACTCCAACAAAAATATTTCATTGCTACAAAAAGTAAAAAAGTTGATTCTCACAAATGTTTTCCTTTTTATATTCTTCGTTATTAGATATGTCATATGGCTTTTGGATGAAGCACCATGTCACTACGACGCTATTTGAGTTAATTAGTAATGATGCATATGCCTTAGTTTTTATTTTTTACCTCGATAATTATTGAAAGGGAGTCAAACATTGTATACATTATTCAAAATTATTAAGCATCTCACACATTTTTAGTGAACTTTGCAGACATAAAATATTTAATTTCTGTTCTCGTCAATGTGGTCTCTTCATGTTACATTTTTACAAAATCGATATCATTATCTGTACACCTACAACATTTGATAACAATAATTTCTTTTAGAATAAATATATGCTAAACATATATCAGTATGTCGACATGCAAAGCGTGTTAAATTTGAAAAAAAAGTTATATTACCATATAGTAGTTTGAAAAAGAAATGCAAAAAGGAAACAAAAAACAAAAAACACAAAAAAAAAACCACACAAAAACAAGCAATCAAAGAAACGAAAAAACTAGTCTCAAAGTTTAGTCCCCCAAAAGGGTTTCAATAAATTTAATTAAACATAATATATGCTTGTTTTAAACAAATCCTTAAAAAGTTGAGTTATATGGGGAAAGCCTAATTTATATCATCAGTTAAACCAACAATGATGACTTTTAAACTTGCATTTATAAAATTTGTTACCTATAACAATAAATTATAGAATATAAATTCAACAGATAAAAATATATAGAAATGATAGCATCAATACATTTGAGAAATTTTAACAAAAGAGCTTAATTTTGTAATATTTTTTTTGTGCAACATTCTTTTTATCCTGTGTCTCCAAGACGTGTTGAAACCCAATACATCACTGAGCTTCTGTGTCTCCATGAAGTGTTGAAACCCAATACATCACTGAGCTTCTGTGTCTCCATGAGGTGTTGAAAACCAATACATCACTGAGCTTCTGTGTCTCCATAATAATAATAATAATAATAATAACAATAAAGTTCATTTCAAAAACACGCTTCATCCCCAAAGGCTCGAAGCGCGGTACAAAGTAAACAAAAAACATATCTATGATTTACCACATTTAAAACAAACGCAACACTACAAAAACTAAGTACAAGCATACAATGGCAAAGTCTTTCTTTCCATGAAGTGTTGAAACCCAAATACATCACTGAGCCCTGTGTCTCCAAGAAGTGTTGAAACCCAATACATCACTGAGCTTCTGAAATTAAACGAAGTTTTTTCTCAATTGACATAATGCTAAGCACTGAAATTTCCAGACGGCTACAAACTACGTTTAATTTCAACATTTGGAATATAAAAAAAGTAAGAATACAATTCAACCTTCATTGTTTTGTAGCATTTAATTTGGTAAAAAATATCATCTTAAAAATTGTGGTGAGAGAGATAAAAAAAAAAATAAGAAAGCACATTAGAAAATTTAAAAAAAAATAAAACGGATCATAGTTAACGTTTCAATTAAGAATATTGTTTTAAAAAAAAAAGACAGCATACTCAGAAATACGAAATATGAGTTATTTTAATAACACAATCAATACACACCTATGATTATAAATCTGTTACATTTCAAACCATTTTTAAAATATAATTAACATGTACTTTATAATGATATAAGTTAAGTTAAATTGAACGGAAAACGCTCCAAAGTAATTTCCAAAACGAACGAACTGTTATGGTGATGATATAAAAAAATTGAAAGTTAAAATAGTTGTTTTATTGTCATACCATTTCATTTTTAAGCCAGGTGAAACAAAGTCATCTGGTTATATGTAAAATCAACCTAAGAGCCCATTTGTAGCTGATTTTTTTTTCTTTTGGCATATTTTTTCTGTAATCGATTGTCACGAAGACCTTAGACATTTAAATAGTTGTACACGTACGGTAGAAAAATGTGTTCTTTTTCTACATGTTTCTTGTCCAATGTAACAAGACTTCCATAGTTTCCAAATGAAAAATAAAGTATTTGATTTTCATTCACCTTTGACAACACTTTCTATTTAAAAACATTAATCTATTTCGTAAATCATTCAACCCTCATTAGAAAGATTGTCTGTGCAGGAACAACTTACCATTAAATTTCCTCTCTTTGTTTAAAATCTTTTTTGTCGTGTCAGCAATTTTCTCCAGCGTTTCAGAAAACCGAGACATCACACCACTGACTTTCTCAGCAGTTGCTATCTCACTTTGTTGCAGCATTGCTTGTACATCATCTTTACTTAGACTTTCTGTTTAAAATATTTAAAAGAAAAAACGTGGTCAAAATATAATTGCTACAAACAATTCTAAAGTTAATTGCAAGTCTTTAAAAAATAAGAAATATACGCTTGTAAAACTATAATAACATTTACCATGCCCATTTAAACTTAAGTCTTATGAGTGGTGTCTTACCTAAAATGGTATTTGGTTAAAAAGTAAAACAGTCGTTGAGTCATAATTTAGCACAAAAGGTTTAAGTTTTGAATAAAATAATCCACATAAAACGATAATCTGCCATCGATTAATTAGTATGCCTTTTAAATATTGCCGTGCGTCTACTTTGTAAACAAAACATAATAATAATAATAACCCTTAGAAATATCTTTCTTTGATGGAGTCAAGAGAGTATCCAGCTTGCTCGGAACATCTTTTATAAACTCTTGTAGTTTCTCAATCTTTATATCTGTTAAAATGAGCAAGGAGTCTCAGACTTTATGTTTACACATATAAAGGGAAAGTTTTAATTTTAACACCAATGCAAGGAAATTGTCTTAACGAATGCTGTGCGACTTTTAAGCATACATGAACTTTTTATTATTATTTTTTTTTATACTCTACATCCTAGAGTAGTATTAGTAAAACTTTTTGGAAATACTTCAGGGACATTGGAGTCCATTATGGTAATTTTTTTACTTAATCTATTTAATTTATTAACATATTTTGGATCGTTGCATGCTTATATCCTGTACTTAAATTCATATTCAAATACAGCTTTCAGTAAAAAATTAGACATTGTTCCCATAAGTCTAGCCAATTATTATGTTAATAATAAGCTTTTTAATGATAAGCTTAAAAGCGTATGTTTTACAAGCTAATTTTATAACATTGTATACAATCCAAATTATTCATGTATACACATTATTTTTAGAATTTATTTTAATGAAATATGGTCCACCAATTGGATCACCTTACTCAAACTATGCTCACTAGGGTTGATTATGGCTTTTTGGCGCGCAGATGAATACAAGTATAAACTATCTTTCTATACAATTTCAACGTATTTAAGAAAATCTTTTTTTATTGTAGCATTTGTATAGCGTTACTTATTTTTTAATATATCTCTCTCTCTCTATATATATATAGTTCAATTCATACCCGATTAAATAAATTCTATACAGTTTCTGTACATGTCTGAATAAATAAAATGTATTTCCGTAAGGATGTCCATTTTTTTAAAACTCCCAACTATTAAGACAAAAACCTTTTGATAATGTAGTGAAGAAATTAATGAATCGTCATTACTTATTTTGAGAAGATCTTCTTTTGCCTCTTTTTGGGATAGTTTAAGATTCTCCATCTGGCTGTAGAATACAGAGCACAACTTTAACAATAACATTAAGCAAAATGTCTGTAAAGACGCTAAGCTATTTCTTTTTTTAAATCTAAGTCATTCTACATTATTATTATATTGTGTGTGTGTGTGTGCGTGTGTCTATTTGAAGAAAATAAAATAGACATTTGAAAACCTAACAAAATGTGAAAAAAATGTGTTTTTAAAAGAACAGAAACATGACATGTGTTTTATGACTGGGTTTTTCATTTTCTTTTAGTTATTTTAATCAAAACTCGAATGTACCTCATTTCTTTCGCAACGCTTGTGTAGAATTCCTCTGATGCACTTTGAAAATTGCTAAGGGTGACGTTGAAGTCTATTTTTCCTATAAATTGTATTTATTCCAGTAAATCGTCAATTCTCATATTTGAAATTGATCACACATATATTAAATATAAATAATTTCATTACTATTAAGATTTTATCTTGAATTTACAGTTCCCTTTTTGCGATAGTTCACCAAAACAATAATTTTAAGACTAAGTTACCGTTTTTGTTGAACGAAGTTTCGCTCAGTTATAACACTACGAAGGCATTGTATTATTGGTACATTATGTTTAAACACATCAAATAACTTAATGGTGGGAAAACTCCATAGTACTAGAAAGCTGAGAATGAGCGTCAGGCACGACTTTTGCCTTTTGGCAGAAAGCCTATAATGAGGAAAAAAAACTTGGGGGTTGTTCCGGGTATTTAAATTCTTGGCATTCCCACTTTTGGACCAGAGGTTTGGCCTACGAATTTTTATTTTCAGTTGATCCATATAGAGTTTAGGTATGAACCAACGATTTTTTAGTATGCGCTAAAACGTAGCAGTACGGAATTCGTTAAAATGGCGCATCTTGAAAGCGTAAGTTCATTTTTCATCGGTGAATAGCTCCAGCCACTCTGAGGTTTCCACCACTTTGTGTTTTGCATCTGTTGTGGGGGAAAGGGATCACAGAAATACAGAGAAAAAAAAATAACTCCACTGTTGAGCACTATTTTCGCTCATACAGAAATGTTAGTGAAAGAGGCGAACGTCTGAAAAACGTTGCAGAGCCATTCCCAGGGAGGTTAGATAAGATGGCGCGAAATAGCACAGCTTGACAAAGTTATATAAATATGTTTTCTTGATGATGGTTTTAATGTTAGAGTAACTAGATTCCAAAGACGTCTCTGTCACCATAAGTTCAATCGGGATGGTATTAAAATGTAAGGCGTCAAGTGTTTCGACATCAAGATCAAGTGTTTTGACATCAAGATCAAGTGTTTTGACATCAAGATCAAGTGTTTTCACATCAAGATCAAGTGTTTTGACATCAAGATCAAGTGTTTTGACATCAAGATCAAGTGTTTCGACATCAAGATCAAGTGTTTTGACATCAAGATAAAGTGTTTTGACATCAAGATCAAGTGTTTTCACATCAAGATCAAGTGTTTCGACATCAAGATCAAGTGTTTCGACATCAAGATCAAGTGTTTTGACATCAAGATCAAGTGTTTTGACATCAAGATCAAGTGTTTTGACATCAAGTTCAAGTGTTTTGACATCAAGATCAAGTGTTTTGACATCAAGATCAAGTGTTTTGACATCAAGTTCAAGTGTTTTGACATCAAGATCAAGTGTTTTGACATCAAGTTCAAGTGTTTTGACATCAAGATCAAGTGTTTTGACATCAAGATCAAGTGTTTTGACATCAAGATCAAGTGTTTTGACATCAAGTTCAAGTGTTTTGACATCAAGATCAAGTGTTTTGACATCAAGAT
>CAXITT010000344.1:53018-86008 GCA_964033795.1 Lymnaea stagnalis | reverse complement strand
GGGGGGGGGGGGGGGGAGGGAAGAACAGAGTGGGAAACTGTTAATTGTACACAGAAAGCGCCGTTAGAATTACATCATACCAAAATGGTTTCTGATATACACTAGCGAATTGTTTTTTTGCTAATGCGTAATGAATTAAGTTATTTAGGAAAGATTATTGTGCTGATAACGACATTAGTCTTTCTTTTAATGGATGTTAGCGGAATAAAGGTTGCTGTCGTGAAAACTTCCTTTTGAAAAGACGAAAGATGGAATCTAGACCCTAAGATTGTTAAATTATCATAAGAAAACCCGTTGACTTTTGAGCCCTAAAATGTGTGCAATAAAATGTGTTAACGTATTTACCTGTGTCTTTTTAAAGGCATTTAAAATTGAAAAATTCAACTGATTCTAGGGGAGAGCTGCTGGTTAAAATAAAAGTAATCTTTGAGGCTTTCGAGTAATGCTCTACATAAATTATTTGGAATAACGATTCATAACTTACCAACTCTTTTATACTCTCGGAGGCGTTTGAAAAACCTAAAATGATATTTGTGTTGTTATGATTTCCTTGATTTTTAAAATGAAATTTTACAGAAAATAAATGAAATTCATTTAATATCTAGAAAAGACCTGAGAAAACTCATCACCATCCTTAAAGCATTTTCATTGTTTATATTGTTGCACTTTTTTTCAACACACTGCAACTGTTGACGTTTTTCTTCTAACTATTGTAGACACCTTCTAGCATTTTTATTGAATTCCTAAACCAGCGCTCTTGTAACTTTACTGCTGCGCTGCGTTCGACGAGCTTCAATATTGCATCGGGTTCTTGGTGCCGGATTCTTTTACTCATGTTTTGTTTTCATTTAACGCTAAACATATCCTCTTTTTCTGACCTGCAGTGTTAGACAAGCGAACCAGCGCCGGTCCGTGGAGCACAATTTAGTGAACGCTGCTCTCAACCACCCAAAAAAACCCGAATAAAAAAAAAATTTTGGTTAAGTTTGTGTCTTATCAAATATGACTTGTTTGTTTTTACATTAAATTTCCAATAATAGGATTATATTACAAATATAACATGAAACGTATGCATTTGATTTAGATTCTATTTTTTTTCCTTTATGTTACTTACACCATGTAGATTTGTTTTCTAGATTTCCATTACAGGATCGTTAGCAAAGTCAATTGTTTAAATGTTAAGATGTTTATAGTTTACATACCTTCCGTCATCGATTTGTTGTTTTAAATAGAGCACCACATCTTGTTCAAATTTCTGCAGATACGCAACCTGTGACTCCTCTCTCTTTCGGTCTGTCAATTAGAAAAGTAATATTTACTTTAATAAATAGAGGGATTCTATGTTGTGTTAATTCAGTAAGTTTACAACCTGACATTGAGTCTGATATGTTTAGATTCCGAGTGCAGAAAGTTTCAATTAGTAGTTTTATTTTTAATTTGTTGTTAAAAAGAAATGTTATAATTGTTACTATGCATCATAATCTTGTACACAAGTTAGTATAGATGTATGATAAGAACTAGCGCGGATAAAAATACTTTTCCTTCTTATAATTGAGACTTTGCTGTTAACGTTTTAAAAGTATAGTTTTCAATAGTATTCAATATTTCTTTTAATGATAATAAAAAAAACTTAGCAGATTGAGTATTTAAATATTTATTTAAAAATTGTTTTTCGAATTAATACTATTATTTTAATGTTTTGTTCAAATGCGATTTTGCAGACATAAGCAACATAGCTGATGTCAATAATTTAAATTTAAAGGAGCAAACTATATTGCTAAGTTTTAGAGGCATATATGAATTTACACTAGTAGAACTAAATGGCTTAGATCTAGATTACGACAAAATGAGGTATTTTTAAAAACTTCCACCCACTCTCTTCACGGTAGCGAAACACTCCAAACACTACACACAGGAGAAGTAGCGGCGGCTGTAGGAAAATGATTCTGTGATACTCCATTGTTAGTTTAAACATTTGGTGACGCCAGATCTCCACAGATTTCTCTTCCATGTACGTAATGTTTGAACTGAAACGAGGACATGTATCTCAGGTTCAGACGTTCATGAACAATGCACGGTGTTTAAAAATAAATAACACAGCTTGTTCAGATAAAGTTATCAATGTTTCAATTACTTATTTTTCCCCCCTCAAGCTATTTATTCCTAATAACACTAACTCAACTTTCAAATAGATATTGATTGATATTTGTATATTTGTCTCAATGTTTTTAAGTTAAAATGCATCGCTAAATTAAAGGTTATATTAATCCAGTTTCGTTTATACACGTACTTGAATTTAGCAACAATCAAGCTGAAGATGAGCAAGTTCACAACCAGAACAAACGCAGCCAGTATGATGGGCCCGTAGTATTGCCCAACAGAAGAAACGCACCGATCGTCGTTGAAGTTCCTGGTGCAGGTATTATCTAAAGTAAATATGTTGGTTTAAAAACAAAAAAAATGTTAATGAATTAAATACATTCTTATTACCAGATTCAATCTGATAATACAATAATGCAACGAACAATGGTTTGTTATTAATTGGACATTTTATAAAAAAATATAAATCACATACATTATTTTTATTTTTTCACTGCCATGCTTTCTTGGAACACACAAAACAGTTTCCTATGAAGTGTTACTGGGGTCAAGATAAGCTCAATGATTTCCAAAATGAACCAAAACTAAACTAAACGTGTGCCCCCACTTCTTTTATATGAATTGGTTTTTCTGACACTTTAGTTGGATAAGCTATGGCTTGCTATTGAATCTGATTAATTTGAATTTTTTTCTTGTCCCATGTCTCCAATTAATATTTTTAACACTTTAAGTTCCTCTTTCATACTTAAATCGTGTTAAGAGCCGACTGTATGAAAATGTATTGGTTATCTGAGATGTGTGGGCCAAACAATCAAACAGTACAACGAAAGTAGTATAAAAAAAAATTATTAAACCATATAATTGTAACAAATCCGATAAGTGCATTGCTATTTTAAAAAAATCACATCTAATTACTATTATAAACATTACTATTATAAAAGTAAGCCATGTGTTTGATTTAGTTTAAACAAAATTAAAAAATTAAAGTTTAATATTGATCGTAACTTTTTTTAAATGACACATACACATTTTTCTCCTTAAATTTTATGTGGTGAATACTCCATTGTAAAAATTAATTAGGGCATGTATTTTCTCCAAATCAACATTTGTTTAAAAATGTGTGTGTAAATGCATGCTTGGGTTTATACACATTTATGTTTTGGTTTTGACACATCATCCGTTCTAGGAAACAAAACAAAAAAAGAAAACATGTTTACCTGGTCCTTCTATTTCATTGAGAAAGAATTCCCCGAACATGCTCCAGTAAGGCTTACGGAACAGTGTGTAGAGTTGCGTCACGTTAAACTGCGCCTCAGGGTACATGACTGACTCGGTAGCCACCATACATCCCAGCAGGAAAACTCCGATTATTGCCAGGAATCTCATCAAAGTCCAAAACTGTTATTGAAAAGTTTATACAGAAAGGCAAACGATTAGCATAGTGACATATGCGGATATCTAATGTTATCTAATTTGTACCCATTTGACGTGTCTATATATTGTGTTGAATTGTAATACATATGCTGTATAATCAAACAAAGATTAATACATTTAAATTATAAAACGGGCTTGAAATACGTAGTTTACCAACTCAGGTAAGTAGCGAATCTAATTTAGAAATGGGAATATATATCTCGTATAGAATAGACGCATGAGTCACTTCGTCCTAAAATTTGCGGCTCGAAACATATTGTAGCAAAACTAATCCAATAGTTGCAAAGTTCAGATATTTTTTTTTTCAAACATTAAATTATCCTTTTACCTGCGGCTACCATGTTAGTTTGTGTTGTTTTTAAATATTATTTTTGTTGGCGGACGTTTTGTCTGATCGTCGATCATGTTAATCCTTAAAAAAATTCAACATCTGATTTAAAAGAACGGAACATAGTGTTTCAAAGAAACAACCGGTACACTAGCATGCGCCTGAGAAAGTGTACAATTAAAATCGACTGACCATCACAAAGAGCGTAGCTGTTATGGGGCCTAAATATTGATTGGCGTAAAAGAACTTGAACAGTCTCAGTGAGAACGCTATATAGTCCAGGCTGTAGAAAACCCGGGCGGTATTCATCAAGGCGTCATTTCCTTGGTTAAGAAGGGCTGCTACACGCAGAGAGATGGCCACGTAGAAGAAGAGGACGCAGCAGGTATCTATGCCAAAATAGATGTCTAGGACATGTCTGTTGAAAGGGAACTGATGGAAAAAAAATTCAAATATGTATTTGAAATTTTAGATTTCTGTTTTTCTAACATCCTTCATCTACCCTTAAGCCCTTTAATATTTACACCCTCGCTTCTCCCTCCACCCCTCCTTTTCCTCCATCGCACCTCCCTTCTTCAAACATCCATCCCTCCCTACCATTCTTCCTGCCTCCTAGTTCATACCTGTCTTACTCGTTGCCTTATACATACCTGACATTTTTAGTTTATTTTATGCTTAATGTAAATAAAATATGACATGAATTTATTAACTTTTCATCAATGCTTTTGTTATATTATTAGATGACAACCTTGTTCTTCAAATATGGAAAAGTAGCACTATCCTGGCGATAGTATTAAAAGATGACAGATCAAGTGCTTGTCTTAATTCACAGTTTACACATAATACATAGACCACTGAAAATGGTCTCTGCTTCGAAAAAAATTAAGTAAAATATAATTTCTGTTAGATATACTTATTATTTGATTCATAAAATTTGTTACAAAAAATTGAATGGGTGGCTTATGCACAAATATACATCAGAGTTTCTGGAAACCATTTGTCCTTTCTGACTATATATTTTGTTTTAAATATTTAAATAGACTACAACATGATGAATTACTTATTTCTTTCGTGGAAATAACTACTAATAAGTGTTATGTAATTACCGCTCTCTGTATCAATTGTAGTGTTAATGTTAACACCCAAATTGGCGGCAGGTACTCCAAGATTTCAAACTTTGAAGCCTTCAAATAGTAAAGCAGCTGGATGCCATACATAATATGGAAAGCAAAGTAGAGGAGCTGTTTGTTGAGAAACAGGCCAACAATTAATTATAGTGTGAAGTTAAAATAAATCCATGACACGATTCAGAATAACTCCAAGTCATTAACATTAAAATACGTATTTCATATTAAGTCTGCAATGGAAGCGGTCATGTTAAATCAAGGTAAAAGCAGCAACGAGTTATTGCTTCTTCCAAGTTGTTAAAAAAATTATCTGATAAAAAACTCACGAAGTTAATGTAGAACAGACTTTTGGGAGACCTGAGTTTAATGCAGAACCAGTGGAGTGTTCGTTTAGCGGGACGGTCAGGGTCAATCCTAAAAAAAAGTTTTTAAAAATTACTCATCAGTGCCGTCAAACAATAAAACATTTTAGGGTGAAGCTCTGTCAAAGCCACATTCACCGACTGAATGCTGATAACGTGCGAGATTACACGAGAGTTTGTAACATGGGGAAAGGGGAGGACAAAAGAAAAAAAAAACTTACAATCGGGATGGCTTGATAGGGAGCAACACATGTGTTGAATACATGAGCAAAGCAACCATTCTGAAACCTTTGGGGGATTTAACATGGATACTACCTTCTTCTTCTTTCTGTTGCTTGTGTAAGGGAGGCATCGCGGTGTATCGGCTATAATTACCAACGGCGTTGGGCAAGATGAGATGAATAGTGAGACCAAAAAAAGTAATCTGTTGTGTAGCTATTTGGTCATTGTAAAAATGCTAATTCCTCTATCAACGGGACCAACGTAGGTGTCATAGTGAGGTCAGTTAACTACTGTGTTGTGAGGAATTATAATAACATGACCAGAAATTCTTCAATTCAGCGTAATCAAGATTTGAGCTGGGTCATTAAGATGTTAAAATTGAATGACAACGGTGGCCAGTGTGAACCATTTATGGTGCTATGTTATTTAAGCTGTCCGTTTGGGCCAGGTATGGGAGAGTGTTTGTCAATCATGTTTTGTTGTGGTGTTGGGGACAAGTACATGATTTCCAGAGATCAGATTTTGAGGCGGAGTACTAGTCTCTTAATGAGTAGACAGCAAGATACAAGAAAATGGGAACAAATCCTAAAATTTAATTTAATAGTTTAATTTAATTTTTAAAAAACTACAAAAGATAACGTGTCCTAATTATATCCAGATGGCATGTGTTTCTGGTGATGAATTTCCACTGCTATAGAATTGTTGTAACAAAATGTTGACTATGTTTTAGTAAGCACCCTACATCAGCGAAGCCAGATTCTCTGTAAAGCCCAAAATCGAGTTTTAAAAAATCAGAACTAAACGCACTGACATTTGAACATTTAAAAATCTAATGAAGGCAGGCGCCACTGATAATAACCTAAAATTAAGAAAATTTAAAGCCACACTTTCATTGAAATTGCTACAATTTTTATTCACATTATGTATAATCTGAATGGGCCAATCATGCTATTAGACATACGACCCTTTATGCGTAATGAAAGAAGTATTAATAATATAAATACTTTTCTAAAATAAAAAAAAATAAAAAATAGTTTCTAGCTGTCATTGCAGCGCCAGGGTTCGCGTGAAGTAAATTGGGTTACGTAGTCAAAAATGTTGACTAGCACTGTTCTACTGAACCACTTTCATGAATATTGTACTTGGAATTTTAATATAACAATTATATTGAGCTAAGTGAACTTATTTCTGCAATTGTTTAATTTTTTTAAAAGCTAAATCATTTGAACTTGTTTCCACGAAGGTCTACTTACGTTTCAGTTACAAGGGGCTGTGAAAATAATGAAGTTGTCAATTTACAACAAAAATATAAAAAATTAAAAATAAAAATGTTAAATACTGAAAATTGTCCAAAAATTGTCCAGAAAATTGGTCTATTACCTGACTGGTAAAGTTTTACATTGTTAAATAAAATATATACATAATAATATTAGTTGGTGATATATTACTTTATACCCATATCATCAGATTTAATTGAATCCAGCTCGCCAGGAAATAATATAAATGAATATTCCCTTGTTCCAAATTCTTCATACCCCAAAGGCGTCTCCAGTTATTAAAAAATCACATTTCTAAATACATTGATAAAAAAAGGGTTGTATCTCATAATATGCCGTTAATTTTCGTGTATGGGAGAATAAGTGGTGCGTTTGGCATTATGTTTAGATTTGTATTAACATGTGTTCACACTTTTAATGACTGATCGTTGGTAAAGATTCGTCTCCTAGAATCAATGTCTAAATTCCTAATACTCCTGGAATCTTTGAATATATAGAGTGTATACAATTTCTTATGCCTAAATGATTAAACTATGTTAGAGCTTTTGAAATGAAAACATATTATTCAATATTTTAAATATATTTCTATTTATTTATGAATGACTTTTGTTTACCTGTGCACGCCAAATACGCCCCTGAAGATCTACTAAAGGCTGTTCAGACAAGAACTCTTTGTTGTTTGTGGCTAAAGCTATTTGTACACAACTGGCATTTCCCCATTCCTCCACGGTCTCCAGCAACATATTAAATGTTCCTGTGCTATTCTTCACGTAGCTGCTGTTTACTGCCTCAATCGATAATTTCTTGTATGTGCTGAAGAAAAATAACAAGAGGATATTAAATTAATATATTTTTGTATCATTAAAGGGGGATTTTTTTTATTAAAACAATAATCCCTTTAGATCTTTGGTTTTAGTTTCTTGTGGGAGTGGTTGGATTTCTTAGTGGACAACAAACAATTTGATAGATTTTAGGAGGCCTGATATATTATAATCAACACTCACTGAAGGAACATTCAATTTTCATTACAGCCATTGACGCTTTTATCGATGACGTATTACCTACGTCTTTCATTAAAAAAATAATGATGGCCACAGATGTACTTCTTGCCCCATCCTAAATCATGGAGCAATGTTATCCCATTACTCGCAATAACTTCCACTAAGGTGACTTTGTAGCAATAATGACGATTCTTTGCGGAAGTAAATGTAGAACGTTTTAAGTGTATGCTAATAATGCCTTTATGCCTGGGATGTAGGGAGACGTACAAGCCAAACCAACTCTAAAAACGAAATTATAAAACTTTTTTCTAAGTCTATTTGGAACTCTGTTTAGATTGAAATGCATGATGTTTGAAACTTTTGGGGTCATCTTGAGATAGTGTTGTTGGTTTTTTTTTTAAATTAATTGATGGATGAGATGCTTTAGATTGAACTTTTTTTGAAATTTATATAAACAACATTGTTTGTGCAATTCTCATAATGATGCCGTTAAATTCTTTTATGCGTCCTTTGCAGCGTTTGAAATTAAGGGATACTTGCGGGAAAAAAATTGCTAAAACAAAAAAGTAAATAAGGTACAGGAGTCTTTTATTTTCTATTTGCACGTATTTCTGCTACCCTAAATTTAAGAGTAAAAATAAATTTACTTGAGGACATTTTTATGTTCACCGATTTTTGTCTTACTCTGACAAAGTGGTGTATTATATAGATTTTAAACTTTAATAAAATTGCATGACTCGGAAAGATGTTTAAAATCAGATTTGCTGACCCATAATTAATAATTATTTTTTCCTATAAAAATAAAAAAAAATGTTGTTTAGAAATTAAGTGGGCGAATTCAGACTTTAAATATCAGATATATATTTTAGTCTATTGTTGTTTTTTTTTATTTTATTGGTTTTTTTAAAAATATTTTATGGATTTTTTTCTCACAATAAACGTATACTCTTTTCAAAACAAAGCAAATCGGAGTATCGAGAGATTGGCACATTATCTTTGATTTCATTAGCTTAGCAGGAAAACAATCAATCTGAAAATTACATTGGGTCTATATATTCTTACTTCATATTCTCTTTTAGAGAGGTCGCGTCGACTTTTTCTTTTCTCTTCATGTTCTTAAATAATCCATAGGCCACGAGAGCTGCGGGCACAGGGTGCTAAATGAGATTTAAAGCAACTTAATTTAAAAAAAAATCCTTAGGAAAAAATCTACTGAGAATCAATAGAGTTGTAAAATTTACAGAATATAAAAACGTTGATACTCGACAGAGATGTAACATTGACAGAATCATATAATCAAGGAGACTCCTAATTTTTCAGGTTTACGTTTTCCCCCTTAGACTTTATCAACGTGTTCTCGGTTGCAAGACAGTCAAGGGTTCTAAATCTGAGTTCCACTCTCTTTGAAGCGCCATCATCAAATAATTTCAATTATGATTTTTTCGGAATACCAGTGCTGCTGTGTTTTGAACTAGGTCTACACTTTTTAAAAACCCTTGTCTAATATTGCCGTACACAAGTCGCAGCAGTTTTATTATTAAAATGCTAAACATTAATGACAAAAACATACCCTAACAAGTGTCCAGTATAAAATGGACGCTTCAAGTTTCTTTTCCAAGACTGCGTCAATAAAAAGCACTTCAGCCTTGGTAAATTCAATCGCTGTAAGCAAGCACAAGAATAAATAAGCAAAATGATATATATATATATATATATCAAGGTATTAATTTTTAAATGTAAAATTTCAATTTGAAAATCGGTTGTATTTCAGATTTAGATTGAATTTTTTCGTCCAATGCGAGTAAATTAAAAGTTTTGAAAAAAAATATTTGTTTGTTTTTTTTTAAATTCAATTTTTTTTTTTTTGTAAATCCATTTCTTTAATTTAATAATATTTATCATAGGCTCTAGTAAAGTACTCCAATTTAAAACAGCCACCAAAAAGCAAAGCTGTTCATATTAATCCCGTATATGCATTTTTTTTTGCAACTATTGAAATGTACGTGATTTATCATTTATGTGATTGTAGCAACTGATTTTTGTTGTGGGAATTGTTTTTATCATACTTTGTGCAGCATGTAAACATAATAGACTAAACATACATTAAAACCCAAATGATAAAAAAAAACAAAAGCAAACATAACGTCCGCTACACAATTAATCGCCACACCAAAACACAAACCCCTTGAAATAATCATTAGCATTCCTAATTCAAAGTGATTTTAAAAAAAAGAAAAAATTTACCCTTTTTGTGAACATAATGTTTTCCAATAATTTGTTCAATTTGTCTTTGTATCTCCGAATGAATAGTTCCTAATGTCTTTTTAAAAAAAAATAAAATAAACAATAAGTATTGAGAGTAACCATTTTTAAAAATCATTCACACATACAAACACACACATATTTGTAAAAAGTTTATTTGCTATCTGCACCTAACAAAAACATTACATTTACTTAAGATTCGATATATTTACATGATGAATTTTATTTTAATACGTTTAAAGGAAATCTGTTAACTGTACAGATTAAGGTAAAAGGTGTTCTTGTTTTTTTTAATAATTTGATTCAATAAACATAATAACGAATAAAATCCTAAATTTTCTCTTACGGGTAATTTTCCGCACCAGGAAGCCTTTTGAAAATGAAAATAAAATAATTTTCAATTATATTGTGTTAATTAAAATTTCTAGTTTTTAAAAAATATTTTTTAATT
Source organism: Lymnaea stagnalis (assembly GCA_964033795.1). Taxonomy (NCBI): domain Eukaryota; kingdom Metazoa; phylum Mollusca; class Gastropoda; family Lymnaeidae; genus Lymnaea; species Lymnaea stagnalis. Next base: position 75,444 of record CAXITT010000344.1, on the reverse strand, counting down.
ATTTTTTGTTGACCGGGTTGTAAAAATTAACCAAAGTTTATTTGAGCATCAATGAAATAAGCTTTATATTAAAAAAACATTTCAAAATGAGCTTGGTATCCAGATAAGCTAAAGACACGAATTAATTTCAATACATTCGGATTTTTTAAAAAAAAACAATGATAGTGATTTTCTATTATTTTACCGATATGGAATAAATTTAAATGGTCAAAAAATATATATGCTTTTATTTTAAATATGTTTAAGTATTATTATTATGAATAACACCCACATTTAAAATAACTATAAACATTATTTTAAGCATTTTAATCGAATTTTAAAGTCACGATTTATAAATCAATGATTAAAGATCTAAGACTTCTTTTTATTAAAGCCTAACAACATTTATCGAGAAAACTGAAACATATGTTGTTTTTAGTACGTTGTTAATATTGCGAAATTTAATTAAAATTTAATTTGATCTAAATATCTTCAAACAATATCAAATTAAAATTTTCGAGTGCATTCAAATAAATAAACTGAATTTCGACGTACTGTGTTCAAGTGCTCGAGCATGCTTGCATCCGTTAAATATTTTATGAAATCCATCCCTTTTTGACAAAGGTGTGTCAAACAGTTCTGTCGGTAGAGTCTGACGGCAAGGGCTGATGTTTCTTCCAACCATTTCTGTTTGATGATATATTGAGGCTCTAAAATTGAATGGCCCTAAAGATACTACGTAATCGTATTGTATTTTCTACTTTCAATAGGTAAAAAAAAAATGAATTATATTGTTGATTTTTGTAAAACTTTACTTAAGAGGGTATCGCTGTATTTTTGTGTGGTCTGGATTCTTTTTTTTTTTTTTTCTTTAAAACAAACTAAAATTTAGAATAGAGGCATATTTTTATATATAGCATTTTCATTTTATTTTTTAGTTGGTTTTTTTTATTATTGTTTTTTGTTATAATTAATTTATTATATTTTTGATTTTTGTAAAACTTTACTTAAGAGGGTATCGCTGTATTTTTGTGTGGTCTGGATTCTTTTTTTTTTTTTCTTTAAAACAAACGAAAAGTTAGAATAGAGGCATATTTTTATATATAGCATTTTCATTTTATTTTTTAGTTGGTTTATTCTAATATTGTTTTTTGTTAGAATTAATTTGGGGCCGACCCTTAGACAAGATGTGCCTAGCTATAGAACATATTTAACCTGGCTCTTCATAACTAACTATGGACCAACTCAGAAGAATTAAGTTCCCAAAGTTTTCGAAATTGGCTTTTTGACTTTATTCTTTTCAGATAAGGAATTAAAGCAATTATTTAAGTTAAAATGTAAAAAAAAAATTATAATAATAATAATAATAATTACCAAATCTTCAGCTTTGCTGTTAGCTTCTGGGTAATCCTATAATGTAATAATATGAGTTGCAAACCAATTAAGTTTCTTTTAGGAATCAAAGTGATGAAAAAATCATACACGCCTTTCTTCAAAACACGAACTAAAGTGTATTTTCGATATTTTCTTGACTTATCTTATTGTATTATAGCTATCAGTTATTGCTGAAAACATTTTTTTAAATAATATTAAAAATATATTGTTTATTATAAAGTGTTGTGTTCTTTTCTTGAGTGTTAAGTTTATTGAAATAATGTAATTTAATATCTAAACAATGGATGTTTAGAAACGTATTACATTATCAATTTCAAACAATAATATTATAAATAATCTGCTAAATCATAAATTTTTTTTTACAATTTTACCTTATATTCAATCATTGGGGCCAGATGCACTTGGTTCAGATAAACGGACAATAGAACCATATCTTGACTATTCTTTCTCTTGTCTTGTTTTTCTATTTTCAGGAACTCTGATTTAAATAGAGCACGATGAGAAAAAGCTTTTTTTCGGGGAATAAGAAACAACACAACAGAAAAGAAGCACATCAAATTAAGACGGAAGAATAAAATTCGCACGAGAGACGTTTGATTTTAAAATTAAAACTTTAACCTCTCGGTATCAATCCTTTTGTACGAGCTGTAGATAATTACAGTAAGGTGGGCCTAAAACAACAAAATTCTTTATCAATTAACAGCTCCTAATACCTTTAAGAATAAACTCTCCAATGGAGAATATTTCTTTTTCTGAATATTTTGTCTCGATGTCCAAGACACACCTGTCATGGTCAAAAAGTTTGGAAACATTGATATCTTTATAATGCATATATATATATATATTCATTTATATATATATTATATTGCTTGTATGCTTAGGTTTTAAAATAAATATCTAATCATCTTGGTACAATAGTCTTTAATTTTCCAATTATTGAAATAATTCCTCCAAATTATAGAAAAAAATAAACTTTACTAACTAAATATATATACATATAATATAAGTAGAAAGACGACATAGAGCCAAATTATTATTTTATTTTATTTGTTGTTTACCTATTATTTTGTGCGTTGTCAATCTCAAATTTTTTCTAGAAGTGAAATGTGATAAAAATATGATAGCAAATTAGATTCCTAGAATTGACAGATTATATAAACTTTTGTGGTTGGGGTATTAAGTCTGTAGGCTCCAAGTTTCATTAATATCAAGCACTAGTTTTCAATGCAAAAAAAATATAAAAAATAATATAATATGTGTAATTATTGATAAATTTCGTTAACACTGTCCTAATGATAAGATTGTCGATGATACTCTTTCAATAAGTATTAATATCGTATCAGGACATCATAAATATACGACGAAGACATTGCAAAAAGTATAAAATTTCCTTGCAAGTTAGACCAATTTGATTGTCAGTAACAGAGCACTGTACAAAAATTCGTTTGAAACAAAATAAAATGATTTTTAAAAGAGCTTTATTGACTTAGCAGTATAAAGCAATATGTCTTGGTTGCTTGGTTGTTAAGAATCCAATTTTTAATCATTTAAAATAATTACATTTAAGAAGTATAGTATGGATCATAATGTAAGCCGGGGTGTTAGAATAATAATAATAATAATACTAATTAGTGGTCTTTTATAGCGTGGTACTCCAGCCTAGGGATGGGCTCACCGCGCTGTAAATAAAAACATATTATCAAAAGAGACATGTTCATGACACTATCGGTGTAAACTCTATTTTAAAGTAACGTTGAAAAATTACAAATGTGGAACGCGTTACCTTGACAAGTATCACCGTTACATAGCTTGGAATCTTTTGGACAACTTTATTGTAAGTGACATCACCACCCTCAAACAGAATAGCACAGTGAAATTTGGCATGTCCTGAGAAAATTTAAAATTATTAGACGACGTTATATATTTTTTTTTTTCAAAAAAGAGAAAATAAAAATAATTTCTTAGCATTTGCTCAATAAAAGCAAAGTGTTCATGAATATTTTTTAGAAGTCATTGGTCATATTAATTTTACATTGAAAAAGACGTCTAGAATCATTGGTCTGGAAATCAACCATTGATATAACACGGTGAATTGAATAAAACTATGTGGGAACGAAATAGTAAAAGCTCTGTTAACTTTTAAGAAATGTTTAAATTACTCTTTGTTGGAATGTTGTTTTTTTACCCCTATTGTCCATTGTTTTTGTATGAAAAAAGGATATTTTTCTCCTTATTCAATCTTGTCTAATCATATTTCATACTTGCAAAAAATGTTTAATTCATTTGCGTAATACTGTTCTTCGGCAATTTTAAGAAATGTATAAAATGTGTTCAATATATTTTTATTGTTTTTTTTTTTTCTCCTTTAAAAGTATCAGTTACCTTCATTGGGAGTACGTATTGTTTGCAAACGAGGTGAGTATCCCATATGTTCATTCTGTTATAAATTATTCATTTTATTATTTATTATTATTATGATTATTATTATGTGGCTAGAAATATTAACTTTACTATAACAATAACTTTTTGTATCATCATTATAAATAATTAATAATTTAAATACGACAATTCGTATTACTTGTACTAGAATCTTTCTCTATTATTACTAGTGCTATTTATACATTTTGTGTGTGTGTGTGTATATATATATTAATATATATTATATGTTGAGAAATTTAAACACTTTTATTATACGTTTTTATTACATGTTTGTTATAAGAAAATGGTTGATTAAAATGTGTGTATGTTTGTAATACCTCACACAAGAGGACCTTAAAGTTGTTTTTAGCTGACGTCAATTTTGGGTTTCCGAATGGTGCTCTAATGCTTCCAAAAAACTTGTCTGTACCTTGACATACTAGCAGAGAGCCTTGATTTTAAAAGGAGAAAGAAACCGGTGTGTAATTATTGTTTTTTTTACTAAATTCAGATTTCAATAGACATTTTTCTATTCAGCCAATAAGAAAATAATATAAAATAACATAGACTATTTTTGTTTTTTAAGTTTTTCAATTACCACCATTTATGAAATTTAAAAGATGTTAAATGTAAGAGTGCTGACCCTTACCACTGTCTGAGACCAGTTCTAAAATTTCCTTAATTAGACGTCTGCCATAGGGACTCTGAAGAGTTTGGTTTTCATCTGATCCTATCAGCCACAGTACGAGCTATTACAAAAAAGAAAAAAATAATAATAAAATTCTAAAACATTTTGATCTTACTTTTGAAACAATATGCGCCTTCCAAGTACAAAAAATATATACCGATATAAAGAATATGATCAAAATAATTTAAAATCATCATTTTCATTAAAATTTTATCGAACAAACGATTGAGGATACGATTGAAATGAACAATTAAGGTCAGTATAATATTATTTCGATCACTTACGTCTGATTTTATTTGAATTTTACTCATCATTTGTTCGACAGATTGATAACTGGATTCTAAGGTATTGCCAGTTTGGTTTCCCGGTGTCAACGAATAAAAACGGTACTGGAATTTGAAGAAAAAAAACAACAATGTTTATCGTTAACTTAGCTAGAGAAATCTAACATACTTATGTGGTAAGAAATGCAAACAGGTTGCGAGAAATAAAAGGTAAGATCAAATTTAAAAACGAGAGATAAGGTACACAATTTTTCTAGTCTTAACATGGAAGTAGAGCCAATAGCGTTACCATGGTTTGGGGCAATCATCTCTTCCTTTCTAGAAATCCTCGTTGGCAACCTCCGAATCTGACTGCTCTCGTGATACCATCCCTTGATGGAACCTGATCTGTTTGCACCCTGCCCCTGTCTGGTGACACCTTTTCTGATGACACCTGTTCAGGTGGCGTGCTCTTTTTTAAATTAGTTTTGTTATCAGAGCCACTAGAGCACAGCTGTATTTTTTTTTTATTTTAAATTTTGTTCCGCAACCCAATGTGAGGGCGTAACTAAGTGGGGGCAGAGGGGGGACAGATGTCCCTCGGCGCAAGACTAAATAGAGGCGACTAAATGTGCTTTGATAGTATTATATTAATGAAAATGATGGGTTAAAGACTTGAAAAAAGAAACGGGGACTCTTTAAAATGAATCTTGTTCCCGGGCGCCAAACACTCCAGCTACTCCTCTGGCGTCAACGGTATGATTCGCTCCCCAAACATCCCCCTTTGGACGCTGCCCAGTAAAACCAATCCTAAAGTATACAATTAAGCTAGTATTTTGTCACACATTTTAAAAATGTATTATGTTAGAGCTGCGACTGCCTTAAGTGTCAGGTTGTAAATTATATTACGGTATTCGGATAGTTACGGTTACTCTTCTCTGAATTATATAACTGCAATGTTAACTTACGTTTAGAACATTTGTCTGTTGGTTTACTGGCAAATTTTCCTCTCTTTGGACCTCTGCGCTTCTTTGGACCTCTGCGCTTCTTTGGACCTCTGCGCTTCTTTGGACCTCTGCGCTTCTTTGCACCTCTGCGCGTCTTTGGACCTCTGCGCTTCTTTCGACCTCTGCGCTTCTTTGGACCTCTGCGCTTCTTTGCACCGCTACGCTTCTTTGCACATGTTCCTCACTTTCTACATTCATAGCTTTTCGCACGTCATCGGAACCCGGCACTTCTGGGATCTACATTTCACACATTTTAAAATCAAATAATTATTTTATACAACAAAAAAAAGAAGGTATTTGTATCTCCATGAACTGTCTATTTGCTTTATTTTTTGCGAGATGAATTAATGACGTTACAACAATTAGTGGTCCAAAGGATTAAAGGAAAAAAAAAAACATTTAACTTTCAAACTTTGTTATCAATTTTGTTTTCGGTGACTGTTACCTTGGCACCATAAATCACCCATAGCCTGTCCCTGTGTCATGCCTCAAATATGTACACAGATAATCCCCGCCACCACCAATATACAATTTTTGAGAATTTTACCGCCCCTTGGAACATCCCAGTGCAAGATTCTATGTGGTTCCGCTCACTTAAGTACCCCCCCCCCCACACGCCCCCAGTATTATCAATTTGATGAATACTTAAATGTATATAAAATATCTTAGATTTTTATTAGCATTTACATTTAAATTCACTTACACAGATAATCCCCGCCACCACCAATATACAATTTTTGAGAATTTTACCGCCCCTTGGAACATCCCAGTGCAAGATTCTATGTGGTTCCGCTCACTTAAGTACCCCCCCCCCCCACACGCCCCCAGTATTATCAATTTGATGAATACTTAAATGTATATAAAATATCTTAGATTTTTATTAGCATTTACATTTAAATTCACGTCCTTGAAGTTTCTTCATTTCATTGATATATACAAAGGCGTTCATTATTATAAAGTTTAACATTAAAACTGACTACAGGCTATTTCTATTTCGTGAAATTGCACACTAACCCAGAAACATTTATAGACTAAAAACTAATTTTATTCTGCGTTCAAGAATTAATCTTTTCATGTCCCATGGTGCACCTGAGGCAGACGTTGTTTTCTTACTGTCAGATAAACGTTGACTGTGCACCTCTACAACTTGCAAGAAAGATGGTTTCTGTTCCCTTCTTTTTGTTTTACTACCTTTGAAATACTGCATGACTGCCACCCCCTTTTTCCCCCTGCCAATTTAACTTTTCAATGTTTTCAACAACTTCACTAGATGGTTTGTAATAATCTCTGATATTCCATGTCTCAGGACACGATTCGAGATAGCCTGCTGAAATGTTCACAAGAGAGAACAAACTAATCGTATTTTTATTTGTTTCAATTGTTTATTTTATGCTAATTTCTATTGTTTATTTTATGTTATTTTCTTTTTGTAAAAGTATTAGTTTATGTTTCATTTAATTTAGATTTCATGTAATACGCTTTTGATTGGGGGGGGGGGGGGTTTGGGTGGGGGGGGGGGGGGGGTCGAGGGTTCTTTCATTCCCTTTTCCCATTAAATAGTCTTCAATATTTCATTCGTAGGCTCCAACAGCAGAGATTTGTCCAAAAAAAAACCCCATACAAGCTTATCACTAAGCTGTTAAATGTGTTTTCAATTTTCTTGATTGGCAACGCTTTAGTGTTGCAGCCTAAACATTTTCATCTCCAACAAGTTTTTCAAGGAACTTTAGATCATTATTAGAAGCTGAAGTGCGTAAATGGCAGTAAATCATGCATTGATGTAGACCCTAATTAGGAAGATAACGTTTCACAAAATCGTTCTTTCCTATGCTACAGTGAGTTTGAATTATCAACGAAATTGCAATTGCTTTATTACACTCTATCAATGTTATCTTTTAAAATGCCCTTGACTATTTCATTAGCAGCAACACTTTCATAACACGATTTGTGAATTTTCCTACATGATTGCTTGAAGCGCTGTAAGATTTTGTACAGTGGGAAAAGTGATTTAGGTTCACTTACCCAAGACACATGTCAAAACAACTTTATAAGATGTAACAATGCACGGAGCTTTCCCTTTCCTTTTGATCCCCAGCACCTTGTGGACCGTGCGGGCTAGACGGAGTCAATAACAAGCTTGTGGACCGTGCGGGCTAGACGGAGTCAATAACAAGCTTGTGGACCGTGCGGGCTAGACGGAGTCAATAACAAGCTTGTGGACCGTGCGGTCTAGACGGAGTCAATAACAAGCTTGTGGACCGGAGTTCAATCCCCAGCAAGAGCATAGACAAGGAAAAAGGACTACCAGCACCTTAGAGTGGATGGCACACGTTACACTTGGCTGGCAACTTATTTAAGTGGAGGAAAATTCTGAAATCAACCGAGGAGTCGGTGTGCTGAAGGTGGTGTGATACTGGCAAAATAAAATTATGTAAATTCCAGCGACGTTGCTGTTACAAAGCTGCATCACCCACATATGGTGTTCCCTCGGGTTATCCAAGTGTTTGGGGTGATGAATTGCCGTACAGGGAACAAAAGGGAACAAACGTATGCTCCTGAAGAAAAATCATAATCCTTGTGGATTCCTCCTGCGAGGTCTACGCCATCGTCACTCTATGATGTATGCACCATCGTTACACCGTGACGTCCACACAATCATTACACCAGACGTCCACACCATCGTCACACAGTGACTTTAACATTATCGTTACACCTTGAGGGTTACACCATCGTCACACTGTGACTTCTACACCATCGTCACCACGTGACGTCAAATCCGTCTTCACAGAGTGAATCATAATAAACCATCGTCCCATTGTGACGGACGGATGCGAGGGGAAAAAAACACGAATATATATTACAAGAAATAATTTTGAAAATGAATTATCCTTACATTTTCTCCAGTGTTTGATATGGAGTCCGAAGCAGCAGCTGGTAGTGAATCTCTAAAATATAAATATATAAATTTACATGAAACCTTTAAAATTTATCAAATGTATGTGTCATTATGTATTTTGATTGCGTGATTTTACTTTGAATAGTTATCTGAATTAACTTGAACTACAATAGTTATTATAAAATCACTATTAAAAGTAGTTAGTTGTAGTGGAATTCGCTGTTGCCCTGGATAGCAACCTTTTCACAGTTTTAGAAACGCACGAGGGTCCTGCAACGAGAAACTTGAGAACGTATCATTCTTAGGGCTCAGCCAAGTGCAGCTTTACACCCTATGTGGTACACTTAGAGACCATAACCGGTTGGTCCAGTTGTTACCAAAAGACGTTACTTTTCATTGCCTATATTTTGCTTCACCCTATGGGGGAGTAGTTAAAAATGCCTGCATTAACCAGTAGCACTGGCTTCAAAGCACTAATTGCTCAGCAGAACACTCTTAGGCCGACGGTTCTCAACCTTTTCTTTCGCACGAAGAAAATTAACAAGATAATTTAGTTGTTATTGTTTTAAATGATATTCAGACGCTCAGTTAAAAGATAGGACATATTTAATTTTTTTTTAAAAAGACAGTTTGTGACAATAAGGAGTTTGAGAGAGATTTCAGGTATATGATTTTACAACAGCCGGGAAGCATTTATTTATTCTGACAAGATTGTAGAACCAATGAAATAGTACTTCTTTAGGTCCAAAGGCGCATTGGTCACATTGATGCTTTTAATGGTTTGTCAGACGAGTGTTGCCTGTAGACTAGCACCACAATGCACATTGCTTCCCACATCTTCCTGTACAATGTGAGAGGAGTCATTGACATCATAGGCATATTCTCTTAATTCACACACAGCACAGTTACATGCATCCCACTCAAACAAAAAAGTAGCCAAATTTTTGTTTATACACCGAGAGAAGAAATGATATTGGAGTGATGGAAAAATTAATACTAGTGAGGTGGGTAAGAAAAATCGGGCGATGAAAAAGAAACGTCTAAGAGGTAAATTTAATGAGGCTGCAGTTATAAAAATGAGAAAGTATTTGTTGAAGGGAAAATGTTAAATGCAGGTTTGAAAGGTAAGACTAATATATATCAATATATACATTTCTAAAAAATGTATATGTTTCATAGAAGAGTTTAAACGCACTGAAATGGTAAAATATTTAAATTTCTTGATATGCATAACGCAAAGCCTGTTAGGTGAGTTACGTGGTGAGGTGAGTTGGTAAGTGAGGTCAGTGAGTGAGGTAAGTGAGTGAGTGAGGTTAACTAGTGCGTGGGTTAGGTGAGTTAGTGAGATTAGTTAGCACGTGAGGTGAGTTAGTTTGTAAGTGAGGTTAGTCAGTGAGTGAGTCTGATTAGTAAGTGAGAGTAGATAGTAAGTGTGGTGAGTTTGTGAGTGAGGTGAGTTAGTTAGTGAGTGAGGTGAGTTAGTTAGTGAGTGAGGTGAGTTAGTGAATTAGGTTAGTTAGTGAGTGAGTGAGGTGAATAAGTGAGATGATTGAGATGAGCTAGCGAGTGTGTGAGGTGAGTTATTTAGCGAGTAAAGTGAGTTAGTAAGTGAGTTAGCGCGAGAGCTAGTGAGTGAGTGACGGGAGTTAGTTAGGTGAGTAAGTGAGTGAGTGAGTTGAGCTAGTGAGTGAATGAGTTGTGTTAGTGATCGAGCGAGATGAGTTCGTGAGTGAGGTGAGTTAGTGACGTGAGTTAGTGACGTGAGTTAGTGACGTGAGTTAGTGGCGTGAGTTAGTGACGTGGGTTAGTGTAGATGGCGTAGTAGAGCAAAGGGGGGGGGGGCTTTGAGTGAGGAACANGGGGAGGGGGGGGGAGGGGGCAATAAAAACGTCAAGAAGTCGGTCTTGACGTTTTCATGGGCAGAATCGATACAACCACACGATAATCGATACAATTATCAAGTGCACACCATTCACTTTTTTAACCAATTTGTTAGTGTTGGGTTTATAACTTTTAGACATAAGAACTCTACAAGAAATGTCGTAAATAGAATTAGAATATGTATAGTTTAAAATTTTACGTTGAAATTTTTATAGCAATGAAAAATATATTTAAAAGCATTAAGGGTATTCAAAATCATTATCATAGGTAATTACCCCTGAGTTATATCACGTGACGTTGTGGTTTCATCTACGGAGACTGATGTCATCTGTTAACGGAATAGCATGTAAAGAAAAAAATATATATATTATAAAGCTATGTTATATTTTCCTTTTTACTGGTAAATGCTGAGTATATTTTTCTGGTTTAAAATGCTCTCAGCTGTAACTATACTACATAAAGCGAATGCATTAAGATGCAAGTAGAGCCACATCATATGCTTTCATAGAAAGCTTCTTTTTTAAAAATCCACGTATTGCTTATTGCTTGTCTTCTGACATTTAGTATTCAGGGCTGAAGTCCACCAGGCAAAAAGGAAAATCCCTCTCTAATGCGTGTGCCTCTCACGGCCATTTGAAATGTCTGACACATGTTGTCCTAGAACTATTCATACATTCTAAGCAGTCATGTTCCCGTAGCGATTACCTCGTTTCGGTCATTGGTCGTTGATATCGATGTCGTCATTATCGTTATCTTTCCGGCTCTTGGATTTTAGAGAATAACTTAACCTAAACAAAAATAATTTTAAAAATAGAAATATTAAATATTTAAACAAAAATATTTTCATATAATGACAAACTTTTTAATAAGAACGTTCTAATTTTTATAGTAGATTTTGATTTGATAAATATTAAATATTATGCTTTTTTCAAACATTATAAAATATATGAGCGTTTGTGGAAAAAAAAATTAAGTAAATACAAGTATCTACTTTTCTTTTCATAAGTAGTAAAGGAACGGATGTTAGACATTGTATTGTGTTTTTCTCTTCTAATTCATACAGTTAAATGTATTCATTATAATTTATTAGATTCTTTTAATAACATTGAAGTATGTGTCTTTTTAAAAAAATAAAATAAATTTCGGTAAGCTCTAATTATATTGAAACATATTTTTTTTTCCAATACGTACCTCACCTTCCTAAGGTCATGGCTAGCCAGGCATTGACTCATTTTATGTGAGCCCAACGATTATATTCCTGAAACAGGTAAGTGGCTTGTGTTTGTTTTATCGATTAGGTGATCCTAAAAAATTTATTTTTAACAAAATATAAATTTTCTTAGAACAGGAGACATTCGGCTTTATCTATTCAGATTTAAAGAGTGCATTTATGATTTCTTTTTTTTTTTAACTTTAGATTTAAAAAAAAAATAATATATTGATACACTTTGGCAAAGTAGAACTACTTTCAAAAGGGTTCGTTTCTAGCAACTATTGATTTCAAATTAAGAGAAGAATAGCGCAATGCAAGGGTTTAGCATTTCAATGATAAAGTTTAACCGAGTGGAACTACGCACACAAAAAGCGAGTGTTTAAAGAGAACATTGATTTCAACTTATAAGGGAAAATTTTCAACACAAAGTGTTTTGCCTTTCAATAGTAAACGCTTCTTTCGTGTAATAATTTGTGAAATATATTACATTGGATCAAGCGTTTCACTCGTGCAAGTTTACTGTATAGTTTAAATATATTAAAATTATATTTGAACCCCCTAAAAGATATGACCAGAGCTTACAAGTGCTATATGCTTAAAGGTATGTCGCTTGAGTCCATATTCTATTGCATAGTTGAATGCTGTTCCTCTGGTATTTTATTCATAAAATCTCCTCCTTTCCACACATTATAATTTAAAATGTATTGCAATAATGGGGTCTCTAATTAAAATATAAATAACAAACACAAAAAATCAGTAATGGGGACACGCAAGGTTGTCTCAACTCTCGGTGTTTCGCTCACCCCAGAAAGAAGTCAAAATGATCAATACATTGATCGTGGGCCCTTAAGATATAGAAGAAGAAGTACGGGTTTAGTGGCATTCGTCCCCGGGACATTCCGGGTGAAAATAATTATATATAAAATATATGTTTTATATATATTTATTTGAATAGTGTGTTAATGACTGAACGCAGATGTTAAGTCTACCTGAGAGGTTGGTCACTTGCTACTACCCGATAGATTAGTCACTTGATACAACTTGATTGAATAGTCACATGTTATCGCATGTTAGGTTGGTCACTTGCTGCAACCTGGGAGGTTGGTCGATTGCTGCTACCTGATTGAATAGTCACATGCTACCCCATGAGAGATTGTTCACTTGCTACTAGTCTGAGAAATGGGTCATTTGCTACTGGATTGTTCATTTTTCTCCAGCTAATCACTAGTGAAAATTCTTGCTGTACAGATTTTAGTAAACGTTTTTGTTGTATGTAAATTTTTATATATTTTTTTTAATGTGATAAGACGCTCATGGCTTTCAAGAACGTACTTACGTCAAGTTATACAGGCGTTCAGTTATGATATGTCCAGTATCTGCACTCAAGGACACATATTCAACTTCCTGGCTGACTTGATTTCTAGCTGTACAGATTTTAGTAAACGTTTTTGTTGTATGTAAATTTTTATATATATTTTTTTTTATGTGATAAGACGTTCATGGCTTTTAAGAACGTACTTACGTCAAGTTATAAAGGCGTTCAGTTATGATATGTCCAGTATCTGCACTCAAGGACACATATTCAACTTCCTGGCTGACTTGATTTTAGCCCACTTTTAGAAACGAACAAAGGTCTTGTACCGAACTTCTTTAGAGCGGGCGCAGTTTTGTTACAACCAGTCCGGACATTTTATGATTACTATCCGGCGGGTATACTTGGAATACATTCAAACAGCTGTAAAGTCGTTCTGACAAAAAATAACTAAATGCCATAGCGTCGTAGCGTATTCTCCTTATTGAATATGATTTATTGAATTCCGGATTCAGCTTTTCTTCTTCGGAAACGTTCTTCAGGACAATCTCGGTTAAAGAGTGACAGAACTATAAAGATAAAAATTCGATTAAATTCAGTTTAACGTACTCCAGTGTGAACATATGAAAACATATACAATCGTATTCTTTGTAGAACTATTTCTGCTTTCAAAGACCGTCTTGAGTAAAACCTTGCGATTCACAAAATATGAAATGCATATTTTGCAATTTTTAATGTCGTGTTTATAGGTTTTCTAAAAATAAAATGAGATCTCTTTTGTTGATTTCTTTAAATAAATAAAAACAATTAAAAAAACTAATTTCTCGATGCACTGAGTTTAACGGAAAATAATGTGTGTGTTGTTGTATTTGTTTTTTAATTATTGTTTTTCTTAACATGTTCGTTCTTTTAGTTCCTGTTCCCAATTTATTTTTTTTTAAAAAAAGGTGTGCACACTTTAAGAAATGTGTGTACTGGAATATAATCCTATAGTTCTGTAGCTAGGACCGATGCATGCGATCTAGTATTAACCTTTATCAGTTGTTGCCGTGAACGTGTTCTTCAGTTGAATGTCTCAAATTCGAAATCATTGGTTGTCCATTTATGGAGGGAAATCATCTCATAATTAACAATCACAGTAGAGACCAAGTTTATAATAGACACACACACATATATATATATATATATATTACCTAGGTTAGAAAATTAATAATTTGTTATTATAACATGGACACAATCTAAGTTCACGGACACAATTACAACCAAATATTTCTTTACTTTAAATCAGTTACATAAATTCGGCGCAAACAATCACATTAGTAAAACTGTTCCACACTACAACAATTGTAAGCCTCTTACACTTCAGTATCACCTGCTGTTGTGAAAACATCGTCTTACATCAAACACCGATCAAATGGACTAAACCAGAAAGCAAGGAATAACCCACAAACAGGACAACCGGTCGTTCATGAACTATTTAACAAAAAATGCTGCTCCAAAAATATATTTTAAAAATTTTGTCTCTTTTATGTCAGAAATTATCAGCCCCCCCCCCTTTTTTTTTCCATCACCCGGCGCTTACAAAATCTAATTGATAACAAATGTAGTCGTTACTTTCATCATTGGAGTGAAGTTTAATGTTATTTGACGCAAGCGTATCTTGCTTGTAATATACTTTAGCTTTTAGATATCTTGTGTTTAAATTATTCAGCTGTAAAATGTCTTAGTAAGAAGATGTATTCATCTACGTGCTGGCAATGATTATGCACAATGTAATAAAAGAAAACATTTCTACTATCTGGATCAAGGAAAAAAAATCGTTTTTTTTAAATCTTTTCTGTTCATTCAAAACGTTTAAACTCTTATACCTCCTTACACATCAATTAAACAGTAAATGTATAGCGGACAATTCATAAGGAGCCCATTGGCTTCAATTGACTTGGTCGTATGACGTGTACCTGATGATATTATATTCCAACAAAAGTATTATTGTTTTTTTTTGTTGCGAAAAAACATTACAAATACAAGATTTTAAAAAAATAATAATATATTATACATGATTCAAATCGTGACGACCATGCTAATGAAGCCAATAATTCAACAACAAACAAAAGCTGAAGAAATGTAAACGCCTTGCGTCATCTCGAAGGGCAGCCAAGCCTTAGGTAACTGACTCACCACCTCGTGCACGAAATCATATCACTCGATGGGCTCAATCCTTCCCCAATACTTCCCCCGCATATGCAATGGCTTTTTTTTTCAAACGAGGAAACACAGAAATTAAACTACATAAGGGCAGAGGCGTAGCGAAGTGGCTGGGGCGGGGGGGCTGGACTGATGTATCAGGGCGCCAGGCTAGTTAAGGGCGCCAAAATGTGCTTTGAATATTATTTTATTGATGAAAATAATGGGATTGAGAGTTGAAAAAAAAGGGGCGCTTTAAACTGGATCTTGTCCCCGGGCGCGAATCTTGTCCCCGGGCGCCAAACACCCTCGCTACGCCTCTGCATACCGATACTTTAATACAATCACTTTACTAAAACCGCTCCTGGTAACAAACACTATAAAACAATTTAAGAAAAATTAATTCGTTTCGTTTCTTAAAAAAAAAATATTTGCTTCACATCATGTATATTCCTTTAATTAAAAGAAATTACATCAACGTACCCATAGGAGGAAATATTTCCTTTTACAAATTTTGCATAATTCATTCTCTGACATGGGACACAGTTTATGCATTTCTGACCCTAACTCTCTCCGGAATTAATTTAAAACGAATATTTTCTTTTTTGAATATATATTATATCTATAATTTTTTCCTTTCTTATTAAATTTAATGCCTCACCCTTTGATGGTTAATCATTATATAGGTGCATGGGTGTGATTACTAGAGGAATTGATAAGGTAACAAGATATGATATATTGATTTTGGGTGTGCTTGGCAAAAACATATTGTTATTGACTAGTGAAGCGTACCAAACATTTACTTTACGGTTCAATGCTACATGTGATACAAGTTTAGCTTGACCTGCCTGTTTGGCATACTTAAAGGATTTGAATCTGTAACATACTTTTTCACAGATTCGGTCTCTCGAAGCATTGCTCTGATAATATCTTTTAATCTTGCAATACCTTCCCAGGGATTACAGTGTACACACTAACAGAGTCAGCCAATGCGACCATATCCTTGTGGGGGTTATAATTCATATTGACTTAGGGTTTAACTTCCTAGGCGTTGATAGTGTTTTATTACACTTTAAAGAGAGATAAAAACATTAAACTTTCATAATTCACATTTTTATTGTTTAACAATAAAATTTAGAAGAAAAGAAAGAGGAAGCACGAAGATTGGAATGATACTAGCGAGAACTGCATCTACGTTAATGGTGTTCATTTTTAATGTTAATTGATTATTAATATAACTAGCTGGCGAAACACAAGTACGGGAAAAGGGCCTTCATCTATGAACTTTTTTTTCAGTTGGATTTCTAAACTTCCATTGATGCTTAGTTGCATTAAAGCAATATGGAGTGGGTAGTGCTGGGTACTTATGCTCTGTAGAGACCGACCGAATTTCATCTTCGCCTTCGGTTTCGGTGCCGAAACAGAAAAGTTAACTTTCGGCTTAATGTCGGTTTCGGCCGAAACTGAAAAGTTAACTTTCGGTTTAATTTTGGCTTCAGCCGAAAATGATTGAGATTTTGGGCCATATGGCCGAAAGTGACTGAGGTTTTCGGTCATCTACCAGAAATCAGACTCTCTGTCTGCCGGCAATCCGATATTTATTATTGCTCGACTTCTAGCTGTCCTCATTTAATGATTAATACTCTTCAAAAACTGCTCACAGCTGTTTGATATCTTAAATTGTCCTATATTTCCAAAACATTCATATTTCAATTAGGTCTAGGCAAATGTAAACAGTTTTGTGGAAAACTAATGGAATGGTAATATTTATATCATTATTTTTTTTTCCAAAATAAACATTTGTAATCCTAGGTTAATTCAATTCCTTCGTTAGTGATATTCATTTCAATTTATTATGATCATGCTCATCATTCGAGTTATAGGCAAAGGTAAATAATATTGAATAATCCTAGGAATCGGTAAAATTTCCATTATAAATTAAGGAAACTTAGACTATTTCAAACCATTCACTTCTTGATATTTATCATTATCATGCTCAGAAACACTGTTATTGATGAAATAGCCCACGTGTGCATGTATCCCGGGTTCGTATTATAATAATTTCGTTTCCGGAAATTTGATTGAAAGAAAAATTTCGTCGACGGAAAATTTATCGACGTAAATTTGATCGAATCGAAATGTGTTCGAATCATTTTTTCAGTTCACACTTTAAAATTTTGCGTCAACTTTCTTGTTAACGCATTATTATCTTTTACTATATAGTAAGGACGCTTATATAGTAGTACAGTGCGTTCAAAAAGAAATTTAAAAAAATAAAAAAATTGGCAGTGACGTATCATGGGTGAAAGGGTATAGCAAAAATTGGGATTCTTAAATGTGCGTTACTTGAGTTCATGTTGGGTCAAGTAACTTTAGTAGGTGGGAAGTTCACGCATGGCTGCCGCCAATGTTTGGCGGGTTATAACTAGTTATGAATAACAGAATTACTTTAGTGATAAGTTGTACTCCAATACGCATTTGGTCAGGGATTTCGACTAACCCTTGAGTTATTAGTAATGCAGTGTTTAAATTATTACAACCATTTGTTCATGAACACATATGAAGTTTTTTTGTATTTTTATTTTTTTTTTAACAGCAGCTATGTTACATTTATTGTAATTAAATGGCCTAACAAATAATGCTAAACTGCAGCTATCTGTTACCGACCTCTTATGACTTAAGTGACTGGATCAGTCTAATTAGTCAAGACCTTTTACTGTAACCAGATCTATCGGTTTAGATTACCCCTTTTTTCTTTGTAAGATATTACGCTAATGCACACTGAGATGAACAAACAAAATGTGTCTGAAAACTGTCTAAAAAAACTCAGCTGTTGGGTTGTACCAAGTTTATTTAAGAACTGTTATAAATATCACGTCACATAATTTTAAATATAATTTTTTTAAAATAATTATTAATTTATCTGTGTCAACAGAAGAAATGATAGCCAATTCAAATTACATTCAACTTAACGTACACCATTTCTACTTTTTTTTTTTTGAGGCTTTTTTATTGAATGTGGAAATGTGGAAAATAAGGTCAACATTTATGTCCAATTCCTGGAATCAAACTGTCAAGATCACGTCATTGCAATAATCCAAAAATTAAAATTGATTGTAGCAAAATGCTTGTTTTCTTTTTATTATTTTAAGAAAACAATTACAGTCTGTAAATATTTTATTTAACCCATTGACTCTTAGTTGTTGTTTTTTTTAAACATAAATTTGACAAACTGCATTTTAGAAGTTTAGGAACCGATCTCTGTTGGCATTTTAAATAAAATAGAATTCCCGCCAAAGACAAACAGGGACTGGAACGAGCTTTCAAAAGAAACAATTGAGGCTACAAGACTAGACACATTTGCGTCTATTGCCTCAAGCCTTTCAACCCCCTTCCCCCCCCCCAGTGCATGATTCCCTTACAAATAAGACATGGAATCAGTGAAATACCCTCATCAACACCAGGCACATAAACATTCGCAAATCCCCTCTACATGCATAGGAGCCAAAATGATCAATAAATTGATTGTTGGCCATTAATATATAGAAGAAGAAAAATGTGTTTGTGTTTTTAAACGATGCAAACAATGTTATCCTTCGACGTAAATGAAAGCACACCTTAAACTTCCTTCTGGCGTAATCCTTCTAATTTCAAATGATAGCATTAATTCTATCAACATTTATTTTAAACTGGTTAACATGATTGCAAACTTCTTCTCTATCTGTGATTCGGTTCAAAGTCAACATGTTTAGAATAGCTATGTTTCCTCTCTTATTCGTTCCCGTGTGACTTCCTGATGGAAATGTCAAACGCTGACGAATACGTAGGATTAACTGGAACAATACGCGATATGCTTCCCCTTGATATTACGACCTATGGGGCAATTCGAATGGCATGACCCCCACCGCACGCCTACGCTTTTATTACATTTACATTATAAGCCTCTAAATTATTTATCATGACTTTTTCTTTTACAATTGATCGGAATATTCCTATCTTTCGGGTAATTTTGCATATCTAAAAGGAAGTATATATATATATGTGTGCCCTCTGAATTAGAAACATACGATATTGTGCAACATTGATTGATTGATTGATTTGATATTTATATCGCGCTGGTATCCATGCCCCTTTAACATGCTCTCTGCGCTCTGGTCCTCCGAAATCTATTGAAACTAAAAAGTTTATAATTGTTTCTTAAAAGATTTTTTATCCTTTAAAATTCCCTTCAAAGATTGAGGCAAACTGTTCCATAATTTTGGCGCTATCGCTTCAAAAGAGCGCACTCCGTAAGGCTTTTTTCTGTGTTCATCGACTCTAGCAACACTCAGGAAGGACTGTGTTGAAGACCGCAGGCTCTTCAGTGGTACATCTTTATAAATCAGTTCCTTGAGATATACAGCATTGTGAAACATACGGCATTGTGAATAAACTGTATTAACAAGGTGTTTAAGTTTAATTGTGGCAGTCTACAAAAGGAAAACAAAATGCATAGTTGTTGTCAGCCATGCCAGATAGACATGTGCGAATGTGTAAAAAAGACAACAATACCGCCGATTGACGTGTTTGTGCGGTCCTTTGATTGCGTTCAATACAGAGTGTATTGACAGAAGTCAACGCGTCATGGCGTTGAGAAACAAATATAAACGAAGATTATTGATATAAGCTTAATGCGCGCCTCATTGTTACAGCATTGGGATTCTTCCATGTTAATATACAGATTAATTGAAACCACAGCAATAATATATACTTCCTAGTTGGTGCTAATAGATAAAACCTGTTGCGCTGTGTTCAGTGTAAATAGAACAATCCCGTATTGTAATAGTTAGCCACTGATTTCGAAATTGGGGAATAGCCCGTGCATCTAAAAAATTGTAAGTATTATTTTATATTTTCCATTAGTTATAAAAGTGGGTATAGTAGTTCTATGGTCCTGTGCTCTTAAGAAAGCCTAGAAAGAATTTTTTTTTAAAGTAATAATATAAAAAAGTCTTGAATTAATATATGAAAATAAAAATCAAATTATAAGAAAGAAAAATTTAATAAAGAATATTTTCAAATTTGGTCGTAATACAAATGGTATTTAAGGCTGTTAAAATGTTTATTTATATATTTCCTAATTAAACATATTCATGTAAACAATTATTTTCAATTTCTGTTTATCGGCTTTTTTTAAAACAAAAAATGTGTTGAAAGACGTGTCATTATCAAAACTTTATAATCGAGAAGGTTTATCGTACGATGTAAGAGCCACCAACAATGTCCAGGTCAGTTTTGAGCCAACCAAGGTGACCAACCCCGTGTTGAATCTACTTGACCCTTACACATTAACGTCACACAGACTAAAAATGGAGGTAAAGTATGGATTTAGCTTTTTTTAAAAATAAATTTTAATTTGTATTAAAATAAGTACACATCATAATAACTGAACATAAAACTGTTTTTAAATATGTCAGTATATTTCAACGTATTATTAAAACACTCAATGCCAGGACTCTGAAGTTTTTGGCTTATAAGACGAATTTAAAAAAAAAAATGTTAATTCATTATTAAAGTGTTGGAGCTATTGAAAATCAGTTTGAGTGCAACGTGTGACACGATTCATGCTGACTCCTGTTGAGCGTGGAAAATGAAACGGAAGTTGCGGCTAGATGCCTTCTTCAGCAGACGATACAAAACAGGAAGCAAAAGATACGCTTAATTAAAAATAGAAATAGAAATGTTTGTTTTCGAAAACCTCCATAAGGTCAATGCTCAATGGAAGGCATCTAGTCGAAACGTAGGTTTGATGGCATTGTCTTATTCTTATAAAGATTCACTGTTAGAGCAAAAGCTGTCGATGAAGACTGAGTTGTGGAGCACCAGCTGGCAAGGAAGAGTCACTTTTGGAACACAAGGCTTGATGTTGGAGCACCATGTAGCGAGGAAAATTTACTGTTGGAGCACCAAACTGGCGATAAGGACTCACTGTTGGAGCACCATCTGGCGAAGAAGGGTAACTGTTGGAGCACCAAACTGGTGAAGAAGAGTAACTGATCGAGCACCATCTGCGTTGAAGAGTCACTGTTGGAGAAGAATCTGCCGAAATGTAAAAGGCATCGCTCACGTCAAAAAAAAAAAAGAAAAGAGGAACAAGCAGCGAGGAAAAGTAGAATAGTCCTTAATACATAAAGGACCCCCCCCCCGCCCCCAAAAAAAACACAAAAAAAAACACAACAAAACCCACTTCTGTCCTTCGATGCGATTAAAAAAAAAAAAAAAAAGAGAAACAAGCAGCGAGGAAAAGTAGAATAGTCCTTAAACCAAAAAGGCCCCCCCCCCCCGCCCCCAAAAAAAACACAAAAAAAAACACAACAAAACCCACTTCTGTCCTTCGATGCGATAAAGCTGTCAAGGAACTAATAGGACTCACCAGCCACCTGATTATTAACCGTTGATTATGACATTGACATCTTCGTATGCCAGAAGACGAAAAATATACGCGAGACAATCATAATACCCATATCAGTTGATTTAAAGAAAAATACAACATCGAATGATTTCAATTCTAAGACAAGTGCGTTTGTTTTGTCACAGCTAAATCCCTTGAATATCTACCCAGACATCAGAAATGCAGAGGTAATGTATACGTCTTTTGAAAGTGGACATTTCTACTAGCGGAATCAGATTTGTATAAAAGGTGAAACATTCAAAAACGAAAAAGCAAATTAATTATTAACAAATGTTCTCTGCCTCACTCACTCTCTCGCTCCGGGTCTCTCTATTTGTCTCTAGTTCTGTCTCTCTCTCTCCCTCTCCCTCTCTCGGTTTTTCTATTTGTATTTATTATTTTGTATCTCCATATCACAATGTTATTGTTTCTCTTTCCAGTACGTTTTATCTTCACTAAACTCTGAAAGCACAGAGGAGCATACCACTGGAGAAAATTTTGTATCACTGCCGGACAAAATAAAAGAACTTCGTATTCAATCTGAGGTTTCCATTTTGTTAACAATGAAAATCATTCTGAAGTCATCTTTCAATTATAAAACAGCAATATTTTGTAAAAAAAAAATAAATAAACCTAAAAAGCTGATTCATAGTCATTCGAATTCAGACGGTCGATGTCGATTTACCGTATACAAAATATTTAAGCAATTAGCACAAAGTGACATATGTGTGTATATATATATATATATATATATATATAT
>CAXITT010000344.1:6266-53000 GCA_964033795.1 Lymnaea stagnalis | reverse complement strand
TATATATATATATATATATATATATATATATATATATATATATATATATATATATATATATATATATATATATATTATTGAAGTAATAAACGCATCCTGGTTCAATAAAATATTGTCTTATTTATACATTTTGTTTCTTAAATTACGCAAATTTATTCAAATTTACTTTTTAACAGTAATTTAAACATTTTTACTTTAGCTATATGTATGGCTTATCTTTTGTAAACTATACTACTTTAAGCTTGTTGTATGGCTGATAGGCTCTGATTCAAACACCACACTACAGAGCCCTTATGGAAGACGTTTTATTAAAGATCTTCTGGAAATGGTTGCAGACAGCGGTATGTGTGTCTGCAGACAGTGATATGTGTGTCTGCAGACAGTGATATGTGTTGATGCTTTGATTCCAAAAGACAGGTTTTTTTTCTTGTTCCAGCAGGGAAAAATTGTACACCAATAATTCATTTTAAAGGCACAAAATATTAAATATATTAATTTTATGTGCATTTCTATTAATTTTGAAGTTTCGGTGGCATTATTAAATTTAAATTAATTCAATAACTCTAAAAATAAGTGATTTTTAAGAATACTTGTGTTATATCAAACGTTAAAAGAACCACAGTAAGATTACAATGATTTCTACATCTAAACATTTATATATTATTATAGACACTTTTCATATATTTTTTTTAAAAAGTATTGTCTTTGAATGTCCAGACACGGTCTTGTTGTTGCAAGGTTCAAATGCATTTTTCAAACATGTTAAGTCTCCATTTAATAATCACAAATTGATGGAAATCAGGAAAAAAGTCAATGTACTTGTCTGTCAGGTAAGAATAAGCCAACTTTTTATCGTACAAAAGTTTTGTAACATGATCTTGATTTAATATTGCGCTCACTTATAGAAATTTCTTATTTTTAATAATTATGTTCTATCCCCTTTTTTTTTCATCTTTCTTCAGAATACATTTGCAACATACAGTCCTAAAACTCGTAGGCGACCAGCCACGATGGCTACAGGTTTGTTTAAATGATTCAAATATACACTATTTTTTGTTGTTGTTGTGTGTTGTACTTGAGTAAAGAATTTTGTGGGAAAAAAAATGTCGATCATTTTATTTTGAAAGATAAGGATAAAACGGGACACGTAAGCAAACGTTACGTCACGTTTTGCAGTTGATTCCTTGCGATTAAGAAGCACACAGAGACCGGACTCCGGTTTACGATCAGCTTCAAAAGTTAAGGATACGTAGGCAAGGAATCAATTTAAAGAGCTGAACTGAGACCCAGGAAAACATTCACTTATTTTCCGAACAGAACAACACCTACGACAAAAATTTGTAAAATGGCTAATATATTCTCTCAATTACTTGAAACGATTCACCTGTCCTTGTTCACAAGGATGCTGAGACATCGTTATAGTAATGCGTGCGACGTTATGATTTATATTAAAATCGTCACACTAATACGTATAGCGCCTCATTGAACAAAAAATTGTACCCTGCAGCGCGAGATTCGATATCGATACTCAGGCACGAACAAACAATATCCCTAGACGATTTCAATCACCACAATGCAGCGTAACTATTATGATTATTTTATTTTTTTAAAAATACGATTATTATAAACTCTGAGTTAGCGAAATCGCCAATACGTGTTCGTTATAATAAGAACAAACACATGCATTTTTTAAAATCGGTTGCATAGTAAAAAAAGTAGTTTGGGGATGCGAAAAGGTAATGAGATTATTTGCAAAATTGTAATGGATTTAAACCACACAAAAAATGATTTTTATTTTACATTTCAAACAACAGTATGCATATTTACACACAGCGTAAAAATATTCGTATCTTGTCTTTCCATTAGAAATGTTTCATTGTGCATTCGTATTTGAAGGACGCGATGTAGATTATAACAGTGTCATTAAGAACCTTCCACAAAGAATGCCAGTCACTGTAATAAAGGTGAGAAAGATATGTCTTAAACGTAATAATTTATTCTTAAAATAAACTTTTGTTCATGAAAACAATATAACTGATTAAAAAACGGCTTTATTACCAAAATAAATAAAACAATTGTACGCCATTAAAATAGACAGTGGTTTGCAACCTTCCGAATGCCGTGACCTTTAAGTACAGCTTCTCATTTTGTGGCGGCCCCAAGCAACACACTTATTTCGTTGCTACTTCAAAACTGTGGGGTATATGTGTTTTCATTTGTTCTTAGGCGACCCCGGGGATAGGGTCGTGCGTTCCCCAATGGGGTCGTGACCCACAAGTTGAGAAACGCTGAAATAGACCAACCCATGTGGCTGTTATCGTGTTCCTGTATTTAAAATACATTCTTGTATACACAATATATATTGTATTATCGTAGTGCTGACTGACACAAATTCCAAGATCAATGTGTCTAGCAAGAATAATCTTTATTTTAAATTACACACTTCGAGTAAATGCGGAATCTAGATATTTGTTTTTTCACCAGTGTGCTAACAATGCACCAGCAAAGCCAGCGCATGTCACATGTAAATAACGTCAGTCCGGCTCGACGACTTCCCTGTGAACCTTTTTATCTTGTCTTTATTTAAGTAAATAAACTGGCATATTTGTTTTAGTTAACTGACATACGCTAGGCCACATCTGTCGGGTAGCGACGTGGGAAATGGTGGCTTCTTCCTCACGTTAAACTTGTTCGGAGGAAAAAGCGCAGATCATAATTAAAGAGAATGTTTTAAAAATGAAACGTAATTCTCATTACGAAGATATTGCTTAGAATCTTTTGGGGTTTTTTTTCCTTCTCAGAGCATATTGTTTTGCTTATGTCCATTGAAGTGAGAAAATGTTAAAAAATATTATTAATTAGGACTATACCGGGCGCAGTTATTTTTTAGAGAGTGCGCGTACAGACACTCATGCTCCTTCCTTACCTGCCAACAATTACGTTAAAAAAAACGTCGTACAGATAGTCTCACAGACAGTCCCATAGTCGTACAGACAGTCACACAGAGAGTCCTAAACCATTCCTATTTATTAATACAATAGTCATGCATGACCGGCTTTTGGTCACTCAGTACTTTTACTGTATAAAACATGTGGAGTTTGGTTTCGAAAAGGAAACAGGACACACCAGAAGAAAAATATATCAAGTACAATTCAAGCACACAAGCGATAACTACATAATTTTTTATTTTATTTTTTTTACTGGATTTTTTTCAGGAGATGGGGGGAAAAATAAGGTAACACTCTAATGTTTCTTTCTTTAATATTTAAAAATGCTAGAAGGATAATGTGGTAATTTTGAAAAGAATTTTTAGATAACACGATAAGTTGGCAGCTTAAGCCATATGAGAGGGAGGATCTTTTTTGTGATAAACTACAGAATCATCACTAGGAAATACAGTTGTGTGTGCCAAACACTGTTACTGGGGACAGTCAGTTTGTGGGAACTAAAGGAATTTACTGGCGCAGTCAGCTTCTATGCACGAATGACATTTACTTGGGCAGAAAGGTCATGGGCACGAAAAGTATCTACTGGAGGCAGTCAACAAGGGGAAACAAAATCATTTATTGGTGTATATAGCTCATTGGCACAAAAGACATTTGCTAGGGCAAATAGTTCGTGGGGATAAAACCAAATTTCTTGATGAGACAGCTCTTGGGACCGAAAGATATTTTACTTGGGTTATCAGTTCGTTGTGATGTAGACATTATCTGGGGCAGACAGTTTGTAGGCATGAACGACTTTTACAGGGTCCAGACAGTTCATGGGCTCTAAACACAATTACTTTAAGAGACATCTCGTTGAAACTTAAGACATATTTGTGGGCAGCCAGCTCGTTGTAGTGAAAGACATTTAAAGGGACCGACAGCGAGAGAGAACGAAAGACATTAACCGTGGAAAGTCAGCTCGTGGAAATGACAAGCATTAATTAGGGCCGACAAGTTATTGGCTTGAAATCCATCAACTGGGACTGACAGCCTTTTGGAACAAAACACGCAATTACTTTAGAAGACAGCGAATGACCCATAATGCTATTACTCGGACAGCTGTTTGACAAAAGAAAAACTTACTAAGGAGAAGACACATGGTTGGAAGTACTGACGTTAACTTGAGCATTAGCTTCGGTAGTAGAAACATAGTTGAATCAAAAACATAGATATATGATTAAAATTAGCTGAGAAAATCAATCAATTTTATTCAATGTAAAAGTCAATCGAAAGAAACTCAAAATATCACGATTTATGCGCATCAATTTTAAAGGCACTAATGATAAAGATTATTGTTATAAAAATAATTAGAAGAAACCCCCAAAAATTAATTAATTAAATAAAAACACAATGGCTATCAAATAAATGTTTGAAAATTGAACGATAAAATTATTTATGCAATTGGCTCCCCTGTGCAATGTTATATTGTAGCAATTAACAATTTACAAAAAAATATATATTAAATATGAATCGATAAATAAAGTTATTAATAAATACATTATGTATCACATATCAGTTTAAGAGTAAAGTTAGATATAAATCTGATATGTTAAAATGAATCTCTATTGATCGATTACGTATCTGTTTCATGCCCATTCCATGTCCGTTTCAGAAATGAACTATGGTCATTTTTCTCGTCATCATATTTTAACCTTTACGTTTTTCTACAAATAGGGGAACTCTTGATTTGGATCTTGAAAAAGAATATACTAATAAGAGCTTTTCTGTTGCAAAATTAATATTTCAAGGTAACACTTAAAGAGATTTGCTCACGAATGTTTTAGTAAAAAATAATTTAAACTTAAACTATGTTAAAAATATTAAATGAGTAGACGCTTACATTGAGTTCGCCTAATGTCTAAACAACGGCCTTAAGATTGAGTTACTTTCTATATTCAAAGCACTATTTATTTTAACAACAATCATTTTACGGCTAAAATTAAACGACTGGATTATTTATGAGATAATGTAATTAAAGATATATCTCTTAAAGTTATCAATATGTTACAATTAAGTTGAAGATGGAAATAAACGGAGCTCTATTATTGATAAAAGATTAAGGACTGCAATCAAGCTATGTTTAAGGAAATAGTGGAACAAGGTATGAGAAGGCTCAAGTCATAAATGCAGGAAGATTTTTTTAAAATGGTTTTGGTTAAAGGGCCTTCGTATTCAGATAGGACAAATGAAGAAACC
This sequence comes from Lymnaea stagnalis, assembly GCA_964033795.1. Classification (NCBI taxonomy): domain Eukaryota; kingdom Metazoa; phylum Mollusca; class Gastropoda; family Lymnaeidae; genus Lymnaea; species Lymnaea stagnalis. The sequence goes on along the minus strand of CAXITT010000344.1, from coordinate 47,817 downwards.
AGCTTCCGCATAACCTTGTTTCATTCCTTTATATGGTATAGAACATGTGTAAATCTTGTAATATATTAACATAATTAGAAACATTTACATATTTATACTTTTACTCGTTTGGGTAGATTTTCTTTTTAGTTATGACAAAGGTGAACACAAATATTATTTTGTCTGTAAACAAAATCGATTAAATGTGAATCTTTAAAAAAAAAAAAAATGTTTCCAGATTTTAAAAGTTTCCTGCAGACCGAGCATCAAAGTGGAATAGTCACATACAGCCCTTGCTCTGGGGATCAGAACCTTTTCCAACTGTGCATATATCTCAATCAGTTTGATCAAGTGCCCAAGACAGGTTTACAAGTAATTTTGATTTAATTTTTTTTTTTTATTTTGACTATAATTAGAGATTAACGAATATACATTCACTTTATTGTATTTTTTTTAATGAAGACTTTAAAAGAAAAGAAGTTCTTTTCCCGTTAAAATATAATAGTATCATGCAATCTTGAAACACACATATTTCAATGTCAAATTATTATTGTTTTCTTCTCATTTTTTTATTAAGGAGCTTTCCAGAGACATGGTAACTATTACATTCCTTTTGTTTCATTTCTACCTATGTATGCTAAAACAATTGTGAACGTAAGAAATATTAAAATATATATTATATACCATCTCCGCTTTCTGTTAGTCCCTTTATTAATTAAATCAATGATGTAGTTATTCATTCTTTTTTATTTAATTTTGTTTTATTATTTCCTTTTAATTATTTATAAAGCATTTACTATCATTATTGTTTATTTCTGCTTGTACGAGTCTGAGAGTAATTAAATTAGTTTTAGGTTACAAGGTACATTACATTCAAAATGCCATACAGCATGAGCTAAATCTTGCAGCCCTCTAACTCGCTCGTCTTGAATGCATACTTGTGATTGTCAACAGTGCATAGTTTGAGTCGCTATGTAACCATCTGTAGGCCCGCACAAGTTTTTCATTAAGTATTACGGCCCGCACAAGTTTCCCATAACGCAGCACGGCTCGGCTTACACTTTGAGTTGTGCCGGTTTGGTCAAGGGACTTGAAGATTTTGTAGCAGGACCACTCTTTCCTATGAAAATATGGATCTTTGTACCCCATAGCTAGATTCGTCCACGATATTTTATTTTGGCTGACATATCTTGGTCTAATAGGCATTATATTACCTGTATCTAGTACGAAACCGTGTCCTAAAAACAAATCGGTGAACAAGCGTATTTCTGACGTTCAGTTGGAAGACATTCTTCGCAGTTGTGAACACAGAACATTGTTATTGAAAAACTTACTTGACGACCGGACACAACACACTACCATAACGGAAACATGTCGTAACAAAAGGCCGCATAGCCATGTTACTTAATGCAGTCTTATTAAATGGTGCTTTGAATTATTATTTCGCCATCTTTCTTTAAACATGCCCCCTTGCCTCCCATCTCAATTACTAAATCCCTTACTTGCGAGCCCAAATAATGGTGGTTGATGAATACATCCTCCGCAGTCGAGAGACATATTGGCAACGACAACGGCCCAACATATCTGATTTTTCGCGGCTTGTAACACGTTTTGCTGGAGCTTGGAACAGTTGATCAACTCACCACCAGTGATTATTTCAGAGATTTTCCCAAAAAGGGGGGGGGGGCATTTCAGAGTTTNGGGGGGGGCACATGGCTCCCCCCCCCCAACCCCCGAGAAATAGCTGAAAGAAACCCTACTTACCATGCGCTCAGGTTGAGATACTTTCAGCATTGTTTCTTTTCGCGCATACTGTAATTCTAAACAATTATTGTTGTTATTTTTTGGGGGAGTTGGGGGGGTGGTGGGGGATTTCCATTAGCTAAGAATGCATCAGTCCAGGTTCTCTCTATTAGAGTCCAAAGAAGCCCATTAGCCAATGCATGATAAATTGCTGCATTTTGGAAACTTAAAATAATGATGGGAATTACTTCAAATATTCTTTAAACACCTTCACTTGTACTATTTTGATATATATTTTTTTTAAATATAAAGCAACAAAATATATCTAACATTCTTTTTATATCATTATTTATTTTTTTTCAATAAGTGATCTAAACTATAATTCTGAAAAAAAACAATGACTAAATTCCTCAGCAGTGGCTCGAGAAAGCAGCATTTCTCGCCATGAGATTGTACAGACAGAACTTTCTTACGTACATGAGTCAGCATGGCGTTAATTTGATGGCGTTGGTTAACGAACATTTTATTTGTGCACTCTTTCAAAAGGTATTCGTTGTTTAATAATCGGCTATTGAGATTTGTGTGGAAATAATGTTGAAACTTCTGCTAGCTCTAATTAATTACACACTAAAATTAGTTTTGGTATCGATGCAAAATCCTAGAGTGTGTTTAGGGCATTTTGTCGTATGATATCGGTGTAATTTTAAAAAAAATTGTTTCAAGAATCTTAAAATTATAACACGATAAATTATTTCAGAAAAATGCATAATCCTGTATATTAAATTACATAGAGTTAAAAAAATATTTTTTTTATTGTTATTAATTAAAAATAATTTGATTGATGGTCAATGGCGCTATAAAATGAAATGACATTCTCGCGAAAAAATGTAATCATATATATTATTTTTTTGGTTTTATATTATAACTAGAGACGTCTTGTTGATAATTTTTTTTTTTTAAATACACACAGGAACCATGGCAAGACGCAAATAATCCCTACGGAGAGGTAACATGCTGTAAAACATAAAAAATCAATATTTGTATTTTATGTACACAATTGAAATAAAATGTATATCATCATTCTATGATTCTAACGCTTCCCAATATGATATACAAATGTCATGTTTCTATACAGACATTCGAAGTAGCATGTATAGCATCATGGCACGATAATTAGAATAAAGTTATAGATATCAATTTGAAGAGAATCCTATACACAGGAAATGAGTAGCCATGGATTCAAAGAAACAAAACACTAAGTGGTATCCTCGTATTCTAATTATATATCCAGGTAACATTTCTAATGAAAGTCCACATTTTATTTCATCCTAAGAAAAAATATAATTTATCTTTTTTTTTTTTTTTTTTAAAGTCTAAGAAAAGTGTGTTACCTTAGGATATTAATATATATATATATATATATATATATATATATCTTTATAATGTTACAGTGGTTGGACGGGGCTTGTCAGTGTTAGGGTGGCGTGGTGGTTGGCGTGGATGTTGGTGTGGCGGTTGGCGTGGTGGTGTTGGCGTTGCGGTTGGCGTGGCGGTTGGCGTGGCGGTTGGCGTGGTGGTTGGCGTGGTGGTTGGCGTGGTGGTTGGCCTGGTGGTTGGCCTGGTGGTGGTGGTTGGCGTAGTGGTAGGCGTGGTGGTTGGCGTGGTGGTTGGCATGGTGGTGGGGGTGGTGGTTGGCGTGGTGGTTGGCATGGTGGTTGGCGTGGTGGTTGGCGTGGTGGTTGGCGTGGTGGTTGGCGTGGTGGTTGGCGTGGTGGTTTTATTTACAATAAAAAAAAAATAAAATGAAATAGTTATTCAATTATTTTTTTTTAAAATTTCTTAACTTTAATACCAAAAATGTTTAAAGTCACAACCTAAATTTATTTTATTGATTTACAGTGCCATTATAGAGTGTGATAAATTTGATAAGATATAAAGATACAAATTGAATGCAGAGAAAAGTGACAGCTGTTCCCCTATTTTTATTTACTCAATGTATTCAATTATCGATTATTATTACAGGGTCTGACGTTAGTTGGTATTTGCCGCGACGTTTTTAAAAAGATAAGACCTTTGGCAGGAAAATCTTTCTTGGAGAAAACGGGTAAAAAAAATATATTTTAAAGTGCTATGTGTTTAAAAATTATTGATTAATTTTTTTTTTTCTTGATTCATGTATTCTATATTCAATATATGTCTTATCTCAATCTCATATGACACGTTTCCATGTTTCTTACATTTTATTAATTTTTTAAAAGAAATGTTAAGTGTTAAATGATTGGAAAAAGTTTTATTTTATTTATTTACTTTATTTATTTTCTTATTTTAAAAAAAAAACAATTTATTTTTCAATTTTATTTGCTCCACCGGTTGAATGATGGAGATAAAAATTATATTAATATTAAGTCCAACTAAAATAAAATGTATTTTGCTATAAAAACCACCAACGTTTCTCAACCATGGATTTTTTTTTTTTTAGTTCCGCTTCTTTGATGCGGCGCATTATTATCTAAATAAATTCATTTTGAAATAATTTTAACGATTATAGAAATACTCCAAAATAATTCGTCTTGTCAACTCATCAAGTAGTAAGTTTTAATCAAGATAGTATATGGCCACAGTGAGGCAAGCTTTAAAATAGATAATATAAATTGACATGAAACATCTTTTTCAAATTTATAGAGGAATCTTTTGACATGGCTGATCTGTTATTTGTGGATTCTGTATTTGAGATGAAGCTGGAAACATCGCTTCTATATTGGACACTTGTTCGAGTAAGTATTACATTTCATTATTATAGAAAATAGCTATTTAGAGCAGTGGTTCTCAAATTTTGGTGTGGGAGTAAAGGTCAGGAATCACTGAAAGACTTCAGGGATTTGAGGGATGGGGAAACTAGGCATCTCTAAGGGGACCCTGGGACTCCCAAGGGGGGAGATGGAATAATATGGGGAATAAAATATTTCGATTTTAAAAATAGAAAATTTATATTTTAAATACAATTTACAATATGTATTACAATGTAATAATGAGTTTTATTTTCTGTTAAAGACTAGTGCAGAATAGTCATATATTTTCCTCACACTAACGGAAGAAGTGTCATAATCTGTATTATTCTTTAAGGACTTGATCGCCAAAGAAATTATTGATGAAAAAAATCAGTGATGATCATTGATAAAGTCAATTAAATTTTAGAAATATCTCTTAAGAACTGACTAATTATGATGCTCTGTGTTGCTAATGATGCATATTTCGCTGGAAATATTTGAGGAAATATTTGAAGAAAATAATATTGTAAAGCTTACAAAATGAGAAAGTTACATCCACACACATTTATCAAAGATAGCTAAGATTAGCTCGATCAGGCCGAATTGTTTCTTATAAATAAACGACCGAAAGATGTACCAATTCTTTTGTTGCCCAGTCTGCTTCAGTTTACCAGCGTGCGCACCCAGTGGTACCAAATCGATGTGATCACTAATTAAGTCGTTCTTGTAACTTAAGCAGTTCATTTGTTGTGATTTCTGAGCTAGAGAAATACTTAAATGTCTCCTGTGTAAATTGTTATAATTATAACGTGCTGTCTGTGTATAAATATGTATTTATTTACTGGCTGAAAACGAAAACATACAATGTAATTTTTTTTAAAAAGAAAACATTTCTATTTATTTGGATCAATTAAGAATCTTAAATTATTTTATCTTAATAGAAATATATATGTATGCACCTTTTAAAGGAAATGTCAGCCATACTGATAGTTATTGCTACATACATTTTCTAAGCACCCGATTCATGCAGCCTTGATAGCATACGGGATCTCCAAGAGTTTAAAGAAGTCTACCCAAGGAAAGGTTACAGTTTTAAAAGAGAATATGACGTAAGTTTTATTCCTGTTTAAAATACAGAATATCAAGTCATAGTGTTTGTCCTTTCTAAATACTTAACACACATCAAATGTGTTAAGTAGTTCTTAAAGATTATTTATTTATGTATTTATTTTTTTCAAACAGAACATATCGCAAACTCTTAATTGAGGCAGTCAACAACAGTTACTATAAAAGCAGGCCAGAAACGTTCAAGATGCTGAAACAACAAATTCCGGAATGGGGAAGTGCCAGTTGTATTCAGATTGCTCTAGCAACAAGCAATAAGAAATTTCTCTCCGAAGCACCGCTTGTTAATATGAGGGAGTGCATCTGGAACGGACATGTGGGTCAAGATGACAGCTCTAATATTTGATAATTTGAAAACAAAATTCTTAGCTATTTAATTCATTTTAGCTGCATAAATTTTTATTATTTCCTTAAGGTGTGCACACAATTTATTTTATGAAACTTTTTTTAAGCCAGCATTAAAATCAATGTTGTAAAATGTATACCTTTATGCACTAATATTTTTGACAATAATTTAACTTTTTCTAACAGAAATTTGAAGGAAACAAGTAAGTATAATTTACAGTTCTAATTAATGATACATGATACCTTTTTCTAATGACCTTATTTTATCTCCCATTTAATCCTTTGAAATGTATTTATTTCTCCCCTCCGTTCCGAATTTTAAATCTCTTCTTTAATATGTTGATATCTGCAATACCAACATGTAGGTCTCTATCAACAGGGATTTCCTTCATCTTTTTGTATGATGTTACTAGTTTTTTTTTGTTTGTTTTTTTGTTTTAACGAAAGCAAACGCGAAAATTGACTAGAAATCCACATTTTGACAACGATGTTACAAAGAAAATTAATCTTGCAACTAGATGTCTTCATTGTTGCACTTTTTTAAAGTGGTAATGATTGCCCAATATTATTTGGGGAATTTAAAATAGACGCATGTGTTCCAAGTTGTTCAAACAAAGTTTAAACAAAATAATTTAACTCTTTAACTTATTTTCTTAAAAATTATTGGTTTATTATTATTTCAGTTATTCAAAGACAGGAACAATAAAAGAGATAGTTCAAAGAAAATTTAGTGCGCCTGTTGCCAAATTTACTTATAACCTGGTAGGTCAATAGATAATGATTTTAAAATAGTTTTTAAGGTATTGTGGTAATTCAATTTAGATATTGGAGTAATTCTATTTCGGTATTCGTGTATTTTTATTTGTATGATGTGTGAGGTCTAAAGTTAATTACCTACAAAATAGCGTCTATTTATTATCATTGAGCATGAATTACTTAATTTTTTACATTATTTCAGCATTATTAAAAAAAACCAACTATCTTTATTATTTCCAAGTCCATTAATTGTGCCAAGCTATTGAATTTCATGGTGCAGGTTTTCTACACAATATTTCTTGGATTTTATGGTATTCTGCTGCTGTCACAACTAGAATCAGGGACTTATCATTGGCTGGAGTGGCTTTTGGTGGCTTGGATTGGCATATTCATCTTGCAGTTGATTCTTTCATGGGTAAGTCTGCTATGTATTTTATCAGCCTTGAATATATATATATATATATATATATATATATATATATATTAAATACACCTCTGAGATCACTACGCAGTAAATAAGGAGTCTTCTATTAACTCTGCTGCATGCTGCATCGCATGAATATTATTAAAGATATATTGATTTTAAAAAAAAAAAAAAAAAATTGTTCATTTGAATTTGACATTTTCTATTTTTAATTTGATATTCTGTTTGTGTCGACCTAATTTGAAAATGATACAATATAACTTGATTAAATTTCAAATACTTTAAAATGCTTTAACATAATATTTTTTTTTAAATAATTGAAAATGTAAAAAAAAATCTTTATATTTTTTAATTTATATCTGTTCTTTAGATTACGGGCAGTTTCCGAATTGATGATGTGTTCTGCATACTCGATGTATCTTCTTTGCTCTTCTACCTTCTGGCATTCGGTTTGAGGGTTGCCGCAAAGGAATTGTCCGACAATAAGGATTTAATGGAGCCAGCTCGCGTGTTTTACAGCCTGGATTATATTTTATTTGCCTTACGGCTTTTGAAATATTGTTATGGAAGTGAGTTTCTTGGACCTCTGATAGCCATGATGATTGGAATGGTAGGTAAATCTATAGATTTAAAGTTGTTTTTTGTGTGTAAATTAGTATATATTGAAGAATGATTTTTATGAAGCATTTCTATCATCACAATAGGAGCTTGCATATGGCTAAGAGCGATTTGTCTTACGGCAAATAAAAAAAAGTCACACATTTACAAATGTTAAATTATCTGCATATGCATATATATATATATATGTGTGTGTAACTGTAACCTCTTCAAACACGCTTTGTGTGATGTATATGCACACATATGCTGTACTTCATATAATGTTGCAATAAATTTGATAACATCCTAAATTGTTCTAACAAAAACAGACCTCAACGATGACAAAGTTCCTTGTGATATTACTGATTTGTTTCTTGGCCTATGTGGTCTCCTCGGAGGCAGTCCTCAACCCCAACTCTGAGATTAACTGGAAGTTGTTGTATTTTGTGTCGCGCAAAGCATTTTGGGGCATGTTTGGTGATTACCATTTAGACGAGATTGAAAACCAAGGTACCCTAGAACAATCGCCATGAGTCTAATTAGTTAGAAGTACAAAACCAAGGTACCCTAGAACTATCGCCATGAGTCTAATTAGTTAGAAGTACAAAACCAAGGTAACCTAGAACTATCGCCATGAGTCTAATTAGTTAGAAGTACAAAACCAAAGTACCCTTGAACAATCGCCATGAGTCTAATTAGTTAGAAATACAAAACCAAGGTACCCTAGAACAATCGCAAGGAGTCTAATTAGTTAGAAATACAAAACCAAGGTACCCTAGAACAATCGCAAGGAGTCTAATTAGTTAGAAATACAAAACCAAGGTACCCTAGAACAATCGCCATGAGTCTAATTAGTTAGAAATACAAAACCAAGGTACCCTAGAACAATCGCAAGGAGTCTAATTAGTTAGAAATACAAAACCAAGGTACCCTAGAACAATCGCCATGAGTCTAATTAGTTAGAAATACAGCTATTAAATTTCATATTAATCATTTACCATTGTTAAAGACAGTTTTGTTTTGAATATTTTTCTTTCTTAACGATCAAACTCCTCCAGTATTTTACTCTTGATTTTGAAGTGTGTTTATGACGTGTTTATTTGAGATTTAACAACCCTATAACCTACAGACAAACGTACAAGAAACATGTTGATACATACTTGAACATTAACAGATACCAGTAATGCAACCTGTACGAACGACCCTGAGTTGTACAAAAATTACCTGCAGCCGAGATGCCCATCAGAAGTCGGTAGATATTTCGTGCCGATTGTTTTGGGTGTCTTTATAGTCCTTGTCAACCTGATGCTCTTCAATTTGATCATAGCGAAATTCAAGTAAGTTTAAGATCCACTGTCATATGATCTAATTAAAATCCAAATAGATAAAGGGCTGAGCCTACTATGGATTAATTTCCAGATTCCGTCAGTCAATCACATTATGCTAAATATGAATTTATATTATACAAATCAAAAAGATATTTAAATGTTGATTGTAACAACGAATTATTGATAGGGCACACATGTTAAGTGAATCTCTGTTTATATATATATATATATATATATATATATATTATATATATATGTATTTAAAAAAAATAAATAATATGATCATTCTGGTACCTCTGTTTGTAGAGGGGGTTAGCGATGTTTGTGTGGATGGTTTTGAAGAGGATATTTCAATGGCTGCAAGGGCCACTCAGCGATGATGCTAGGAAATTGGGGTCGGAAGGCAGCTGGCAATGTTTCAGCCCGTCATTGAGCATGTTACATTTTAGTTTCAGTTTACACTAAACCAGTCCTTGCACCGTCTAACGGTGTATGTAATGCCTATCCTGCACATCCAACTCCAAGAGAGCTCAACATGTCATATAAATTGTGAAAGAGATAGAAACAAACTAGTGAAGTTGTTAGATTTGAAATAATGTTTTTGATGTGTTTTGATTAAAGAGCATCTTTAAAGTTTACATCCATGTGTACTTCATGGCCGACTTAAAAGTTGTCCAATTTGTTCGTTCTTTTTTTTTTTGGTTAATGAATATTTTTATTTTTTAAAAAAAAAGCTGTATTCCTGATTATACGAAGTCTGATAATAATAATAAAATTAAGTATCTACTTTAAAATGTCTTACACACACAACGAACACATATTTTAATCCAGATTACACGAAGTATGGGCTTAATTAAAAAAAAAATTAAGTATCTTTCTAGAAAGAATGCCATTACATTGAGTCGTTTCGAAACATTATTGTTGGGTGTTACTGAATAATTTATAAATCTGAAATTTGTTTTTAAATATAATAACAAAATAAGAAAGATAAAACTGTAAAACAGATTATTATTTTTGTTTTAAATTTGTTTCAGTTCAATAATCACTGATATTGAACTAAGATCACTCCACATCTGGAATCACCAAATGTTTCAGCTCGTCATTGAGTATGATCAAGCTCTAATCCTGCAGCCACCACTTTTCTTTCTACCCATCATCTTGTATATGATCAACTGCAAACAATGTTTCAACAGTGAGTTGGCCGATGAAGTTTCTAAAAAAATAAATCTTTTGGGGGTCTACATCACCGTGTTTTATATTCATAAATGTATTTACGAATTATAAATAATGATTTTAAAATATACAAAGCCTTTATCGGGAATAAGAAATTAAAAAAAACAACAACAAAGTTCTGACCACCAACAGACAGAGAAACTTGCAAATTGTACACAGTACGGATTCTTAATCCAACATTTATAAATGCCATGTATCAAAACAGACCACATCAAAATAACAGAAAATAACAATACAGACAGTAATAGCTTTAGAATACAAAATTATAGCATCCTATCTAAAGGATATAATACAAATTTACACAGATGGGTTGGTTTTCAAAGGAACATGCATTGAGGCTAGGCAATTGTTTAAGAATAGAATACAAAAACCAATAATGAGATGAGCTTTGCAACACAAAGGGGAGAACTGCAGTAATTATGTAGCAAAAGCGACTGCTATTGAAGCAGCATTACGCTACCATAAACAACAGGCAACGACCTAAATTCAAATGAAGACCATCTGTGGAGAGTGTGTGCATTCTTCACAATGACCACAGGCCGAGAGGCCCGAGCCCAAATGACCACTCGATCTGAATGATTATAATAATAACAAATAAGATCAAATTAAAACAAATAATACGCATTAAAAAATGAATAAATCCTTAGTTATTAATCAATTTTGATTTCAATAGATCAAGTCAGTGCGGCACCTCCAGAATGCGACGAGGTCTTTGAAAAAGATGTTGTACTTTATCTTAAGCATCAAATTGATGATGGACGGTAAGTCTAACAATTACTAGAAAAATTATGTTTTTAAACTAAATATAAATGTATAGGTTTAAATAGAAGGTTCAGATTTTTATTATGAAATTAATTTGTGCCGCTCAACTGCAATTTTTTGTTTTCGTTGTAAACTAAGGTAAGTTAGTTTCCTAAAGTGTTACCAACAATCCTGGGACACGACATCCACTATGTACACCAGATCTTGTAAAAAAATGGTGAAATATCATTTACTTTTAAGACCAAACGGTCACATTTAGCCATACCAGCTTTGTGTCCAGAAAAGAAAATTTAGTTAAACTTCAATGATCCACAGAATGGCACATGCTGCTAAAATTTCACTTGATTAACTTGTTGCAAATGTTTAATCCCGACAATAACACAATAATGTCCTTTTTAGCAAAAAGCTAAAGGACTTATCGATTTCTTGGGGGGGGGGGGTTGGGGGGAATGAGATGAAGATTTATTCTTTACTTACAACTTTAAATTTAAAAGCTTCACGTTCACTTTTTTCAAGGGGATATTGTTTTTGAATGCAACATTGAAGAAACAAAACAGTACACTCTTTGTTTAACTTTATAATTTATTTAACATATTATTACAGCTTTTTCAAACGTTTGGACACATACAAGAGGAGTGGTAGGGAGGCTTTTATTATTTGATTAAGATAATTGTTTGCATATTTTATATTAACAGAGGTGTTTAATTAATGTTTGTATTAATAATTAGGCAGATGTTTCTTTAAATACACAATCAAATTAATGAAAAATTAAAATAACTTCCGAAATTATAGTTATGCACTTAATTACAGAGATATTTTTTTTTTTTTTTACAAATTAGTTCAACATGTTTTAAAACAATAAAAATGTGTGTGGTGTTAATTGCATTTTCGTACTATTTGATATCGTGTAACGTTAAAAAAGAGTACCACTATTAGAAAAATACTTTAATTTTAAATGCATTAGTTGTTTTGTTTCTTTTAATTGTTTATTTTAACTTGTGAAACACCTTATTTATGTTCAATTAATAACAACTTTCTATACATTCCTACCAATACATATTAGGAAAGCAAAATCTCGATATGCTGCTTAGCACATTTCAAGACACAACTGATGAGCTGAATAGGGTTATAGCAGACGAACAAAGGTATTATTTAAATAGGATTTTAAAAAAATAAAATAAAAATACATAAATCAATTTGGTGGCCCTGTTATCCATATGCGTTATTTTATGCGCCCCCACCACTATTTTCAAACATGTATCGGAAATTTAAAATCAATACATCCATTCCTGTGGCACTACAGCCCATGTAAGGCGTTGGTCTGCCTCACCACTTCCTTCCATTCAGACCTAATTGATCCTTTTCTTTTCAATTCATTGATTCCCAGCTGCTGTACATCGTTTTCCACATCATAGATGAATCTAAGCCTATGTCTTTCTTTAAGCCATTTTCATCTTTGATTTTGGTTGTGTCCCCCCCCCCCTTTTTTTTTTTTTTTATTGTTTCGCCCCCCCAACCTCCCATTTTTTTTTTTTTTTTTTGTTTTTTCCCCCCCCCCCTTTTTTTTTTTTCTAAGTGTCTCGCCAGCACAATCTGCCATTTTTTTTTTATTTCTGCTACTTGCGTGGGATCCTGGTATAGACTATTCAATTCCTGATTTGTTCGTATAGTCCTTCCATATTCATCCATTATATGTCCATATCTTTCCGGAGTATATTCTCCCACATGTGATTAATCGGTATTAAAGGGTTAACCAGAGAACAAATAATGGAAACATTTCTGTCAAAAGCGTTCCGTTTCTATTTGGTTTGATTATTGTTTTTATACATTCGAGTGCTGGAGAGACCTGTCTTAAAATAATAAATCCTACTATAGGCATGTTTATTCATTTCAGACAGAGGGGTGTCGTAGAAAGATGGCAGACGGAATCAAAAACAGAATTAGACGAAATGCGTAATAATATATTTTAAATTTTAATGAATTTTTACTGCTTTAATTTTTTTATAGATACAACTATAATATTTAATTTAATATTTTCGTGTATTTTTTAATGGATTGCTACATAACTCTTATGCAATAGCATCTTATTCTAATGTATTAAATACTAATTTAAAAGACTTCAAATCATGTCTATTAATTATATTTTGTATAAACGCGCACAGAGCTATTAGTATGAAACAATTGCAACTTATGTAGATTCAATATGTTGATTTTTTTTACATATAAAATAAACTTGCGTTGGAATATTTCATGTGTAATCATTATATTCCAATTTCTTATTGTTTTGTCATTAAAAAAAAAATCGAGCACAAAATTATTTATTAAGATTCATTAATTAATTCTTTGTCCCCTTAGAGAGAAAAATTGCACAAATACAGGACATGTTCCAGAAATCCAGTCGTAACATGGATACATTGCTAGGAGCGAAAAAACTTAACACAGTAAAAAGTAAGAGTTTGTGAAAATATAAATTATTTTTAAAAAGATTCGCGTCATACTTTTATCCAATGAGTATCAAAGGGAAAGATAATATTGGTGCTAAAAAAACATAAATCATTATTTATTACAGTTGATTGTACAATTTCCTTAAAAAAAATAACTTCTGCTTCATTTGTTTTTTTATATATATTTAGTTCCACTATTTCAATATACTTTTAAGAGCATTAATTTGACATTGGATATTAGCATAAAACCATGTTATTAATTATCTGAATTTTTATTTTGTATTTGCTAAAGTAAGGAACATAATAACGTCGTGTGAATCAATGTTATAAAAATTATAAAGAGGTAAATATTTTGTAATTTATAATACATTTCAAGATTTGTCTTATTTGACATGAAAAGATTATGAAGTGTATATTTGTGATAAAACAACTTGCCTGAATCAGATCTTGAAAAAAATTCATGAGGATAACTAAAATGTTACAAAGCTATTTGCTTATTATTTCATTGCATTGTAGTGTATATCGTTTAATGGGTCGCTCTGGCCCACTCAGTTTTTTTCCTTGCATGTCTTTGACGATCGCATACCCTCGTGTCTCAGGTTTGAGTGTTAGTGAACTTGAAAAGACACAGAATGCAATCAAAGATTTACAGCTGTCCGTTGACAGTTCAACGAATCAGTCACGTCAACAAGATCAGAAGCTGTCAGACCAACTTATCCAAATTAAAGGTAAATTATTGTATAAAAATCACCTTAGCTATTTGTGAATGATGAATAACAAAACATACCCAATAAGGCTAGATTGTTATTGTTTTTTTAAAGCATAACTTTCAGATTTATTTACAGGGTTTCTTTCGGGGGGGTGGGGCTGTGCCCCCAGGGGAAAGCCAAGCCCCCCCCCCGGAGAAAAAATATGTCCAACAATAAATCAACTGGAACTGATGGCACTGCCCTCCCCCGAAAATCTTCCCCCCCCAAAATATAGAGTGCCCCCCCCCCCCCCCCGGGGAAAATTTCTGAGAGAAACACTGTTTATTTATGTCCAGAAGTCATGACCTATCTGGCAAGATAACATCCAATTTTCATTGTTCTGTTTGATTTTTAAAATTGGAACAGCAATACTGAGTTCATTTAGGTCAGGGGTCGGGGAACCTTTTTGTCTGAGAGAGCCAAGGACACCACATATTTTGAAAAGTAATTTTGTGAGTGCCATACATTATGTTTAAAACTAAAAATTCAAGTAAATGTGTGCATTTTGTGTAATTTCAACACTAAAAATGCCGTAATTATGTCTCTGAGTTCTTTTAATAACATTGTTATGCTGTTGATCAATAATGTGTGTTTCTTATCATTAATGCGACTTTTATTTTTATAATCGATCATTTGTCTGCACGCCAGATGCAGCCATCAATAGAGCCACATCTGGCTCGCGAGCCATAGGTCCCCGACCCCTGATCTAGAAGTTTTTAGCATCGTTAGTGTCCAGAATCTACACCGTCCCAACCCATGTGTGCTATGTTATGGCCTGAAGTAGGGTTTTCCAAAACTGAAATGTTTGTGCTATTCAAAAGATTGTAGGATGTAAAAGAATGCATGTATAAATAATGTAACGTATGAGATAATAACGGAGGTAATTTTAAAAAAAAAAAGTCTCAATTTGAAGCTTTAGCGTACTCTGGTACTTTACACGTGTCCTATTTCCATACCTTCATTATTTAAAGTACCAGGCCGACGGGTTTGTCATTCCTGTTATCAGGTCTGCTTTGAAAACTGGATTCAAAGAAATTAAATTAATTCCTAAAAAGACCAAAGACATATTGATACAATTATTTACCGTATATGCGATTTAGCGTCAAATCACAATGAACTTTATTTACTGGCCATCTCCGGCAAATGAAGTTTGTTTACAAGAAATTACAAAAACCGATAGTACTCATTTTCATTGCAAGATAAAAAAAGCATCGATCACCATGTCCCAATGCCACTAAGGCTAGTAAATAGGGCTGATTTTTCTTTTATGAATTAGGATTCCTAACAACTGCGCTAAATGAGATTTTAAAAATAACGCAAGAGCGTCTGGTGCGTAACATTTTCTTTTTTTTTAAAATGAAATAGTCTCAACTTAATTAGGCTAAAATAAATCTGCTATGTAAAAGTGTTTTGGGGGTGGAGGGGAGTATTAATTATAACGTTAATTGAGTTAACTGGCGGTGGCGTACCAGGAGAGCTATAGAACACAATTGGGAATCGTGTCAGGTGCGCTTCTTGAATGCATGCTTTGTCAGTTAACTTTTGTAGATGGGAAATCCACTTAAAGCGACTGCCATTTTTTAGCGGGATACAGCGAGTATAAATATAACAGAGTGATTCCGTGAACGAAAGCTAAACCTTGGGTTAAATATTTTATTTTTAATTAAGTGTTACCATTTTTATTTGATCAGACCAAATCAGGACTTCGGAGATGAAGATGGAAGACAACAAAATAAACTTCGAAAAAATATTGCAAGCGACTAATGAAGTTGGTATAGACGTGGAAGATCTGAAAGAGAAGCAGGCAAAGAAGGACGGTGAATTAGAGATATTGAACAAAAACGTGAGAACCCTGAAGGTTCGGCAAAAGAAAAACGACAAGGATTTGCTTGAAAAGCTAGTGGTTCTCCAAGGTATGAATTATGGTCATCGAGGAAGCTACAGTTTTCATTTTAAATGTTGGTTAACGTTAAAAAAACAACAACAATAAAATATTTTTCTTTTTATTTGGAAATATATGGGTTTTATTTTTATTTTTAAAAGGGAATGTTAGCGCTTGGATAAAGATGAGATACTATTTCGTGCATATTTTGTTTTTAAAATCGGACGGGATATGAGTAAATGCAAACGTTGTTTTTTTACAGATAAGAACTAGCCATCGTTATTTAACATATTATATCCATTGTGCATTATTCTTCATAATTCAAGTTGATGAACTTGTACAACTTTCGTACATAGATTAACTACCGTAATCTTTATCGCCATATTTATAAAACAGAGGTGTTTCTCATAGTTTTTGTTCCTCACATCACTCGGTGTTTTAAAAAAAAAAAAAAAATTATCTATTTGATGTGTTACCCCAGAGGAAAAACCTGGAAAAGAAGACATAGACAGAATGATCCAGGAGCGTTCAGAGAAAACAGAAAAAATGTTGACAACTCTCACTGGTTTAGCGAGACGCATACTGAATAAAGAGAGATATGAAGGAGGTGAGTAATTTAAAATGTTTACAGAGTGACGGGGGGGGGGGGGGGGTGGCGGTTTAGTTTGCTTTCTTTGTTGTTTTTTTTCAAATGGCAATAGAGAAATTCTGAGGGCGTTCTGAATGAAAGTATTCTACATTAAATTTATATGGCGCAAAAAATGTCATTTTTAAAAATCTTTATTTTTCTTAATGTTAAAGAGCTAATCTAATATGTAAATCTTCTTCTTCTTCTATATTTTGAGGGTCCACGATTAATGTATTGATCATTCAGGCTCCTATGTTTCAGGGGGGTCCGCGATGGAACTGTGCATGGTTTTGAAAGGGGTTACATTATGTTAAAGAATAACGTACACGTTTTAAAATAACAAATATAACAATACGTTACCTTGCTTTCATTCACAGGAGAGTCATAGCCGAGTGGACAACATATTTCAATGCTGGAACAAATTTATATTTAAACAAAAAAATGCATAAATATTATGAGATATTTAAAATGATTTTCTGCATATTATGATAAAAAAACTTGTCTATTGTTTTCTGCATCATTAAGATGTAGTTAAACTCATTTGGCTTTTCTATGTGTCTGCATCTTTAGAAATAGCAAACCTTATATGTCGTTTTCTATGCGTCTGCATCATAAAAAAATAGCAAAACTCATCTATCGTATTCTACATGTCTGATGTGTTTAACACGTCAAGATATTTTACATAGATTATCCACTGTAATAAGTCTGTAATAAATAACAATAGTGTATTACAACACATTATTGACTATACGTATTTCGTTACATTGAACCAGTATAAGACAAGCAAGTGATCTTGCTCTACTTTTTTGATCCACGCCTACTCTGGATGTCATGTCCACAGTAGGGCACCCGATTAATAAAGACGCGAAGAGATCCTTTGAATGTCTTAGAAGGTGATATCTCGGTGTTGAATACACTTTTTTCATTTCATTTATTAACGCTTAACATGAATAGATTTATAGAGAAAAATGTAAATAAACTTTAGCAATATCCACATTATTAGTACCAGATTATTTTACAAGAAACAAATCTTATGTCGGTTTGGGAGTTTGCACGTGTGCTTCTTATGCTCAGGTCACGTGATCAAATTTTCGTCAAATATGTTCCAACATAGTCCGTTCAAAAATAAATTTGACCACAATTGGAAGAAAATTTGATCGCCAGAACTGAGCGTAGATGTCTTAATTCAATAGGAAAAAATTAATTCTTCTGAATTTCTTATAGAAGTGTGGTTTTAAAACCCTTAAGTAGATTAAAAGAATAAAGTTTTTATATTATTGCAATTAATTAATAAAGCGTTAAAAATGAGCTTTTCGGCCAACATCCAAGAGAGTTACTGCAATCCCAGATGATGAGATAGCCAGGCCAATACCTTTTCGTGATCGTATGGTTGCCAAAAAATGTGAAATGAGAAAAGATTTGCCTGTGCTTGTGCATTTAGTAAATACAATAATAATAATAATAAAAATGTTTATTTCAAAAACACAATCAGCCACAATAGGATGAATTGTATAGGAGCGCATACGGAACATATTTATTTATATGCATATATATATATATAATTTATATTTATATATATATAAAGAAATGCTGAAGGGAGGTAATTTTTTAATAAAATAATTAAATATTTTAAAAGGATTTAACAAAATTCGTTATATTAAAGCAAAATATTTAATATCTCTTATTGAATATACCCTCTCTACTCAAATGAATAGTTTTGAGGGATGGTGAAATTGTATAAATGTTTCGAAACTTTGTTTACATTTTTTTAATAAAAACTATGCACCTAAAGTATAATTCTCAATGGATAAAAACAGCAAGCATTTGTATTTCTATTTTTTACCTGTTCACTAATTTTCTAGACAATATTTATTTACTAAAAACTACTTTAAAGATGCAAACTTTATGTAATGAAATAATAGGTTTATTTTCAAATGAAATTGTGCGCTATTTACTATGATCTAAAATTACAAACTAAACAAACAAATAATGTGTACATTTAAATGCATTCTTACACTCTAGCAAGGATTTTTATTTTTATTTAAAAACTATTAAAAAAGTTGATTGATACAAATATTTTTAATATGTGTCATGCATATGTTATAATGCTTTTGGTTGAAACTGCATGACGCTCCGAATGTATTTGAGAGTTAATTAGTTATAATGCATACATATCATTGTTTCTTTTTTTTTCGATAAATATTGAAAGAGATTTAAACACTGTATGACTTATTAAAATTATTACATATATCTCTCATCTTACATAATTCTTGCACATATAAAATATTTAATTTCTGTACTCTTAAATTTTAATTTTCTCTCAATGTAATAAATAAATTATAATTTAATTTTCACATATACTTAATTTGATAACAATAATTTATCTTAGAATACCATATGTGTAAAAGATATATCAGTATGTCGACATGTAAACCGTGTTATATTTCAAACAAAAAATATAAAATAAGTATCCCAATAATACAAAAGCTAGTCTTAAAGTTTTGTCTTAAAAACAGGGAAATAATTTATGCTAGTTAAAAGTTGGGTGTTATTGGAAATCATAAATTTCATTAGGCTTTAAATGAACAATTTTAATTATTGGTAAACATACACTTATTAAATTAATTTAATTACAACAATAAATTACATAATACATATTCAATAGAAACATAATATAAATACAAATATATAAATTTATAAATATATATATATATATATATATATATATATATATATCATAATTTCAAAAAATTTAGGTAGCTTTAACAAGAGCGCTTGAAATGTGTTGATGGTCGCATCTTGGGTTCCCAAAAATGTTTCTTAGTGTTGGAGCCCAGACGTTACTTGACGTCTGAAATAAAGGAAAAACATTTTGTCATTTTACATAATGAGCAGCTGTGAAACAAATGTTCAGACAGTACACCCTACGCATGATCTAAACATTGCAAAAAAAAAACAAGAAACATTGTCAACCTCTTTTATTTAGGAGAATTTATGTGTAGTGAGAATGAAAAATAGGTTAAAAAAAAACTAAACAGTAAAAGTAAATTTGATTGTAAACGTTCGAGGTAATATTTATATTTTACTTTAAGAAATCTCTGAAATAAGACAGATCAGTTATTTTAAACTATCAACACAAACCTATGATCATAAATATGTTTTCTTTCCAACAATTTCTATCTACTTAACTTGTGATGTACATTCACATTAGTTAACTTCAAACGACTTTATTCTAATGTTATTTTAAAACGGACAATCTTTAATGGTGCTGATATAAGTTAATTCTTCCTTAAAATATTTTGTTTGGTTTTATTTTCATACCCTTTAAAATGTACGCATATTTACTTAAATTTGTACCATATTGACCCGAGAGCCCATTAGGAGCTAAAAAAAAATTTTTGTGTTACTTTTGTTTGTTTTTTATGTTGATTGTCTTGAAGACGTTAGCTATTAAAATATTTGTACAAATTAGCTAAAATCTTTTGTTTTTTTTTGCATTTTCTCTCTCAAAAGTAACAGATCTCCGACATATTTCAATTAAAAAATGAAATATTTGAATAGACTTCTGAAAAGCTTGCCCATTTATAAATATGAATCAATTTTGAAAATAAAATTTAACAAAATTCTAAAATTAATAGAGATATATTTAAGATAGGCGACGGTGCGGAGTCAACTTACCATCAAATTTCCGCTCTTTGTTTAGAATCTGTGTCGTTGTTTTAGATATTGCCGACAGCGATTTTTCAAAACCAGACATTACACTGCTGACTTGCTCAGTAAGTGCTTTCTCACTTTGTTGTAGCATTGCTTGCATATCTTCTTTACTTAGACTGGCTATTTGAAATATATAAAGCACAATTAAATATGTTGACAAAATGATTAAAACAAAGAATTGTAACGTTAGTGACAAGACTTTTTAAGTCCCATACTCTTGTAAAATTAACATTTAACATTTAATTTAGTCATTCACTTTATGACAGGTCTCGTATACAACTAAAAAAAAAAGTATTTGGCTAAAAAGTATAAAAGTTAGAATAATAATTCTGTATAAAATGTAAGGTTGAAATAAAAACTGAGATACGTAAAACTTCATTCTGTTACCAATGAATTATTGTGTGTTTGAATAGTTTGTATTTGACTTTTAAAAAAAAAAACACGCATTATAAGACTTGCAATTGTCTTTCTTCGATTGAGTCACAAGTGTCTCCAGTTTGCTCGGAACATCATTTACAAACTTTTGTAGATTCTCAATCCGTTCGTCTGTTAAAAAAATTTTAGGGGTGGTGGGGGGAGGTTGTCAAATGCTTCAAGTGTACCCAATCTAATAGTAACGTTTTAATCTGAATACCGATGTAAAAATGCAAAAAATTGAAGAAAAAAAAAATAGTGACAAAGTGATTACATTTTCTGAACTCATTTTTACAAGCAGGACAAATCAGACACAACAGGAGTCTTGAGAGCGAATTCTATGTTACTTTCAAAGTATGCATGCACTATTATCTTCTCTAAAAGTACATTAGAATCGTTTGTTTTGTATATGTTACGCACTGGCTTCTAATATGAGAAATTAATCTCCTATATTAATTTTATTGGCTCATTGTCAACAGTGCCTAACAAAGGAGGATGCCATAGAGTCAGCAATAGTAAAGATACGACACCCAAAACAGTTGCTAGTACAATTAATAAGATTTAATTAAATATGAATGTAATTACACAAGAAAAGAAATATCATCACAAATCATCAACTTACAGTATGGTAGATCTTATACCGGTACACAGTTAACACAATGTGCCAATTAATAAATGCGAAACAAGCACATATGAGCACACACATACACAAAGAATAATACACGCCTCGTAAAGTTGATAATATCTATCTGAATCTCAGTCTCTCCGTATCTGTCAAACCCTTATATACATGTAGCGAAAGATGCTTCCAGAAAAGAAATAGGACGTGTTGTTTACATTTCTTGGGTTATCGAGAAGATACCAGGAGACATACTACTACAGACATAATGTGTAATTGGCAGTGGTGATAAATAAGAAACATCAAAGAGAATTTATATCACGCCCACAACAAATGCTTCCGTCTGGTAGCGATCTAATTTAGGTCAAGCAAAGTTTTCGCACGGGGAATGTGTGCTACATAACAGCATAGTTTTTTTTAAAAAATAGAATAATGGGTACTTGAGCTATTGTTTTTGTGTTCTCATTATTTAAAGTTTTACTGCTCCTCTATTTATCGTTGAAATCTTAAATCGTGTACTTTAAGTAAATTTCAAAATAAAATTCTGCTAAAAAGGTATTGTTTTCTTATGTCTGGTCAAGTTTTATTAAAATATAGTGAATATCGAAAAGAAAAGCATTGGTTAGGTGTGAGTGGTAGGTAGTGGTGAGACAGGCCGAAGCCCTACATAGCCTGTAGCGCAACAGAGATGGGGATGAAATATCGAATAAGCTTCAAGGGTTAAATAAAATCGAAATTGTGCATGTATAAAAAAATTTTTTTTTATAGTATGTATTTTCAAGATGTTTTGTTCATCGATTCAATCGGGATAACTTTAATGAACCAAACTATATTGTTTCTGTCTTTGTGTGTGTACAGTTATTGAACGAAGTATTATTGTGCACCAGGTGCACACGACATGTGGAAAATATCACATGCAGTAGCTACACGGAATGTTTTATAATGTCTTTTGGTTTTTGCTACGGTATTTTTGTTGGCATTCGTATATCGTGGTGCGTTTTTGTGCGGTAGTGCACCAAAGAGGCTGGATTGGTTCCTGATGTTTTTCACCAAGTTTCCGGATTTAAGCTTTTAAATAGGTTTACACTGTGTCTTTGAAGTGTTCCTTTTGTCCACCATCGTACCATCTGGCATGCTCAAGCTGGCAATGAAAATTTCTATTTTGGCAACCTACGCCACATCATGTCCCATCCAGCAAACACATAAAAATTTTAATGAATACTAAAGTGATCTGCCTGTAAATCATTCAATTTCTTTTGTCTGTAACATTTTTCGTCCATTTAATATTCAGGATTGTTCTGATTTATAATACACGATGAATTATCACACGCTAGAATGATATTGCTAAGTATAAAATAAATATAAATTATTGACAGAAAAGCAAGGGCGATACTTGTTTGGATAAGAATGCGCATGTCTATTTTAAAAAAAATAAATATTTCTACCTGTTTCTTCTTGTATGTTAAGGAAATCATTTTTTATTTTAGCATTTAAATGTTATAACGTATATTTTCATGCATTTTTTTATTATTTCTGTATTTAAATGGTGTATATTGCTGAGGTAGCGCCACCACTCATTTTGTAGGGAAAAAGTTTGAATTTTAAAACTTACAAAATCACGTAACAGCTAAAATGAACTAAATATCTGTGCAATGAAGGTGGTTAAATAGTAGAAGATAGAGGATGGGCACGGATATAATTTTTTTGTATTTATACTTTTAAACACCATTTGTATAGAATGCCTTTTCAAAGATATCTAAAGGGAATACGGTTTCTTTTATCAAGGATGTGCATTTTATTGATTTCCAAAGCTTTCCATGACAAACCAGTCAAAGTTAAAATCTCCTCAATTTAATAAATACAAGAAAAGTTTACTTATTTTCAGAAGATCTTCTTTTGTCCCCTTTTGCAATGCTTTGAGATCCTCAAACTGTCTGCAGAGTATAGAGAGCATAACTTTTAAATTAACATTCAGCAAATTAACAGGAACACGTGTTAGCTTGTTGTTTGTGAATCAAAGTATCAATAGGTATCTTACTTTTTTTTTAAATCTCTTTAAAATATGCAATGAAAATGAACTGCTTAAAATGTGTTTTAAAGTTTTAAAAAAATCAGGAAATATGTTCTATCGATGTGATATTATTTTTTGTTCCCGGTTATAGTCATTTAAAACTCCCGGTACCTCATTTCCTTTGCAAAGTTTGTGTAGAATTCCTCTGCTGTTTTTTGGACACTTCCAAGTTTTATGTTTAAGTCCATTTTTCCTATAAATTGATTTGTCAATAAATAAACCATTCCAATCTTCAAGATTTATCACACATCTCATACATACGGAAAATTTCCTTCGATTAAGATTTTAATTTTATTCGTTTTTATATTTCTTTAGATATTGACCACACAATAACATAAAGACTAAATTGTGGTTTTCGTTTCACTCAATAATAATACCACTGTCATTTGAACCATACATTTTCAGTGTACTAAATAACTATTTTTGGTTAATAACGTACACCTTGAAAGTTGAGTATAAGCATTTTGGTAGAGAGCCTGTTGCCCTGTTGCCCGGCAGCGCTGGTGATCGTTTCGGAATTTTCGTTTCACGCATCGCCACACAACCCCCCCCCCCCACGACGCCAGACCATTTTTTCGGAGAAGAAGGCTGGGCTATCAATTGTTTCATTTTATGTGGGTTCATATAGAGTTTAGGCTCGAGCCACTGACTTCACAGCATGTGCCAACTGTTAAATTACTGAAACAGTCGCACCGTGGACGCGTACGTGCATTTTGTCAAAGGTAGACAGCTCCCGCCGCCACAAGCGATCTAGGTGTCAAGGAATCGGTGTGTGGCAGTTATAAATGGCAGAGAAAGATACTCTGATAAATGGAGGAACCGTTCATTCAATGGGTGTTTGATTTTTACAGCGGAATAAAGATTGCGTCTGTGGAACCGAGACCCGGACACTCTTAACTTGTCAAAGTGGATCTTTGAACCCATAAACATTGGGAAACAAATATGCATGTACGGTGGTAATATCGAATAAACTTGTCGGCCACTGTGTCTTTTTAAATATCATTTCATAATAAGAAAGTTAACTTACTCTAGGGAAGAGTGGCTTATTTAAAATAAGTGATCTCTGGGGCATTGCAGTAATGCTTTAAATAATTTATTCGAAACAAAGTGTCATACTAACCAACTTGTTTGTATTCTCCGAGGCGTTTGAAAAACCTGAAAATATATTGCAATGATTTTTTAAAGAAATATTAAAAATAAATCTTCATATCTAAATGGAAACTGAGAACAAATAATAGGGTTCTAGTAAAATAAATAATTCCTTTTACAATTTTATATATCTTTCTACACAAATATAAACTACAATGTTTTACGCTTATATTCAAAATTTGTTTTAAATAACTTTGTCATATTTCTATCGAGTTCCCCTGACCAGCGTTTCCCAAAAGTTTCGGTTTAGCGGGAAAACTGCACGAGTTTCAAAATGGCACCAGATTTTTAAAGTTTTTTTTTTTTTTTTTTTAGTCAGCAAAATGTCTAATATCAACCTTTTTTGATATTATATAAAATAACATTTATACACATATATTTGTATATATCACATACCGTCCGTCATCGATTTGTTGTTTTAAATATAGCACAACGTCTTGTTCAAATTTCTGCAAATAAGCTACCTGGGACTCTTCTCTCTTTCTGTCTGTCAATTAGAGTAGTAAGTTTGATGTGAACGAAATACGTAGAGGGTTTATACATTTTGCTAACCCAATCGGTGTAGACAAATTCACCTGAAAGGGCTAGATAACGATTTAAATGAACGTTTTGTCTAAATCAATATGTTTCAATTTCAATGGAGAGTAAAAAATCAACTTAAGCTTAACCGGTACGAAATATGTTGCACCTGATTGAATAGTCTCATAGAATAACATATTTTCTTTTAACTTACAAGTTACACGTCTAAGCGGTGAAATAGTGTTCTTTGAGGACGAATTTAAATCTGAAGAACTTTAAAGAATTTTTAATTGGTCGTTTAGTTTTAAAATTTTATTTTTTAAATACAATGCTAATTGTAACTTAATATCATAATAGTGTAAAATCTTTTGCAATAGCTGTATGATAAGAACAATTGCTTTTCAAGTTACTTGTTTTTCTCGAAAAAATCTTTGAGACTGCTTTTGACACAAGGTTAGATACATTTCCTACATAGACAATTTTTGTTGTTGTCGATAAAATTGTACTTGTGAAAGTTTTAGCATTTTTATTTTCTTCTTTAAACTGATGAGAAAAAAAAATTAGATGACTTTATTTTTGGCTTTTTTTTTAATTGTTAGTATTATTATTATTATTTTTGCAATTTGTTACTATTATTTTAATGTTCCAATTAATATACGAATTAGCATTTACAAAACTGCGCTTCATATCCCTATTTTGCGACACCACGAGTCATTTTAAAAAGTTAAACGTCCACCCACTCTCTTCACGGTAGCGAAACACTCCAAACACTACACACAAGAGAAGTAAGGGCGGCTGTAGGAAAATGATTCTGTGATACTCCATTGTTAATTTAAACATTTGGTGACGCCAGATCTCCACAGATTTCTCTTCCATGTATGTAATGTTTGAACTGAAACGAGTACATGTATCTCAAGTTCAGACTTTCATGAACAATGCATGCATTAAAACATGAAACCAAAGCTTTTTCAAGTTCAGATTATAAATACTTTATAAATAAATATATATATATATATATATATATATATATATATATTCTTTGTTTTAAGCTATTACGATTGACACTTACCCATAATTTAAAACTCCATGAGTAAAACTTTTTTTTAAAAAACACATTTTTATGGATTTTTTTTCTTTTCTTGAATTTTATTCTTATTTAAAAGATTTTAAGTAAAAATGCAATGCTATTATTATACACTTTAATAATACACACTTTATTAGGTTACAAATAAAAAATTCAGATATGACGAAAACATACTTGAATTTAGCAATAATCAAGCTGAAGATGAGCAAGTTCACAACGAGAACAAACGCAGCCAGTATGACGGGCCCGTAGTATTGCCCAACGGAGGAAACGCACCGATCATCAGTGAGGTTGTTTGTGCAAGTGTTGTCTATGGGGAGAAATACGTGTTACAAAGCAGATTAAAAAACACATTATAATGATCAAAAGGCGTGCTTATTGTCCGATTCAAAAAGATTATACAATAATTAACTAATATTTATCATTAATTTGACATCTAATTTAATGAAAATTTAATTGTTCTTTTTTTTTAAAGCAATCATGGCGCACACAATATAGTTTCATATGGTGTTCGTTCTCCGCACGCGAAGATAATCTTGACATTTTTTAAAGTATGCCTTGACTTAAGCTGTTGTTTTTTTTTTATTGTTTTTTTTTTAAATTGTGAGGGACGTTGCTCATTTCATCAGCAACCCATACATCAAGGATGCCGTTGATAATTTTTACTTGTCTAGGCGTTAGTTTTGGCGATTGAACTCCTGTCCACTAGCTTTAGATAAGGTGTTACTGGCGTCATGAAATCGCTCCATGTTTTCCAAATAAACAAAAAAATAATACGCCCCCCTCCCTCTTGTTGTGTACTATAGATATCACTGGCTCTTAAGTCGAGTGAGCCGGATCCTTCCAATCAATCTAATTAATGTGTAAGTGGTCTTTTTGTCTTCTTTTGTTCACTTTGTTCCAACTAATTTATTAACACTTTCAGTTGATAAAGCTCGTTAAGAGCATAGCGATTTACAATTTATTGGTAATCTCTGAAATGATTGTTCAAACCAATCAATAATAACAAAGAAATGATTTAAACATTTCTTTAAAACTTTTACATGAAAAATAGCAATAAAAAAAAATTGTTTTTTTAAAAATTGCTACTGTAAATGAGTCACCGGTTTCTAATGGTTCTCAATGGTAATTGCGTATTTTAGTGAGTGAAAAAAAAACTTTTAAAAACAAAATGACACGTGTATTTTTGCACATGAATATCAAAAATTATTTAGAAATGCATTGCCTCCGAATCGACGTGTGTATCGACGTGTGCTACATACATATTCGTCATAATTTGATTTTGTTTGCTTCTGTGTAAGTCTGTATGTGTACATGTGTATGCATGTGTGGAAAAAGAGAGTGTGTGTGTGTAAATACATGCTTGAGTTTGTGTATATTTGTGTTTTTGTTTTGATATCTCGTCCAGACTAGGATTCAACAAAGTGGTCATGACTTTTTTCGTGTTTTGTGTGTGCGTTTTTGTTGTTTAGAGTTTTTTTTTTTTCTGAAGCCGTTTCTGTGGGCTTAGTATTTTGCCATGTATTTTGGGAATGAGAAATGAATGTGTTATGTTTTTTTTTATAGCAGTGATTAAGTACTTATATAATGGTGTGTTATAATTTCGGAGTTGTTTGTTTAATAAAGAGACATTTGACATGAATCAATTTTTTGTTAGGTAAAAAATGATCCCCTTGATAACGAAGCTATTGAAATGTGATAATATCAAGATCGTAAAACTGTATTTCGTGATGTATAAAGTAAGGTAACCCTTAAACAACGGGGAGTCTACTGCCCTCGACAAACGTGTCTACTGCAGGAGTTGTTCAAGTGAAATGAAGGAAGATCCCAACATTGTAGAAGTTATTTACTTTAGGAAGATCGTAACAGAGAGACACATCAACATGTTTACCTGTTCCTTCAATTTCACTGAGAAAGAATTCCCCGAACATGCTCCAGTAAGGCTTACGGAACAGTGTGTAGAGTTGCGTCACGTTGAAATGTGCCTCGGGGTACATGACTGACTCGGTGGCCACCATACACCCCAGCAGAAAAACCCCGATTATTGCCAGAAACCTCATCAAAGTCCAAAACTGTTATTTAAAAGTAAAAATAGAAATTCATATGTTTAAAAAACAGATACATATAATGCACATAAAATTAATTACATCTTATTTGATCCTTATTTGACAGCGTCTCAATATTATAATATTTTTTTTTTTTTTTAAACGGTTTAGTAAAATATGTTTTGGAAATTCGTAGTTAACAACTCTGAAACGTAACAAGTCTATCCCAAAGGTTGGCTAATGCATTTGTTAGAGCGCATGCGTCTCTTGCGCCTCATAACGGTGGCTTTAATTGAACAAAACAATTTTTATTATTTCTGCAATATTTGTATTACATTTGCCAAAGTAACTTTTATAATTTTTCATCTAACCACTTAAACTTTTTCCTTGCGGCCTGAAATGTTACTGATAAAAGTTTAACAAAAACTTTGTGTTTCTAAAAAAATATGTTGTGGCTCTCTAAATAATATGAAATATAGGCAATCGGATCAATCTGAAGAGTACTTTTCCAACATTGCTTTATATCATTAGAATAAATACTAGCATGTGTTTCAAGGGTTAATATACAAAATTTTTGGTTATTAATTTCAACCGCAATTTGCAATTGTTTGGTTTTCATTTCAATCAGGTGAAAAAATAACAGCAAAACTAATTCAATATTTCAGGAACCGGTGTTTGTTTTTAACAAAATCTATTAAAATAATTATTCATGTGTCCATAGTTCATTAGTCGAAACTGACCATGAACACATTATATGCAATGATTGTGAACTTAGTTTCGGGTGCGAAAATGGCTGATAAGCCGATAATTCAATTATAATTTATAAAGATGAATCCTGTTTTTTTTTGTTTTTTTTTTGTGTCTATTTGCTTGATGTTTTTTTAACTTATCGTCGATCAGGTTAATCAGAGTCCTAATGTTTGTTTTATCATTTGGTTAAATTTATATAGTTAAAGTCCGTTTTTCAAAATCAAGCTAATAAGGGGATATTAGCACAATTCATTTGCTGCCCATGGATACTACTTCAAAGCTATGTGCTATTTGTTAATTTTATTCTGTTTTTTTCTGATGTTTTGTTAGCTGACGAAGGCTTCTTGCCGACACTTTCGTTGTTTTGTTGCGTTCCTTTTTTTCTGGTTTAACCTTACTTTGTTTTACTCATTTTATATTTTAGTCAAAATCGACTATGATCATTTTAATCATCGTATAGAAAGAATTGTGAAATTGGCTGTGGTGTGCAGATGGCCGATAAGGCCGATAATGAAATCGACATCTTTACACTGGGCATGTTAATGTTTCTTTGTTCGATTTGCTTGCCGTTTATATCATCTTTGAACAGGAAACTACTGTTACAAAATTAAGACCCAATTTAAAGAAACATAACACAATATTTTAAATGACCAATTTAACAAAAAAATGGCACTGGTTAATTAGCATCATGAAAGACGACTTACCATCACAAAGAGCGTAGCTGTTATGGGGCCTAAGTATTGATTGGCGTAAAAGAACTTGAACAGTCTCAGTGAGAACGCTATATAATCCAGGCTGTAGAAAACCCGGGCGGTATTCATCAAGGCCCAATTACCTTGATTGAGTAGGGCTGCTATGCGTAGAGAGATAGCCACGTAGAAGAAGAGGACGCAGCAGATATCTATGCCAAAATAGATGTCTAGGACATGTCTGTTGAAAGGGAACTGATGAAAAAAAAAGTCAAATAATCATTTGAACTTCAACTCTCTCCCTCCAATTATCGCTATTTTATTCGTTGCGACCACCCTCCCGACCGAAATACTTTTCTCAATTTATTACCACCCTCCTTACTTCTTCTATCCCGCTCAGCACGCAAATCAATTCTTCCTTACTCTATCACTTCCTACATAGCCTCACTTTTTAGTTGACTTTAAGAAACTTCTAAAAACGTATTTAACATAAATGTATAAACTTTTTTTTTAGTTATTGTAATATTAGATGACACAAAATGTTCTCTTTTTTTAAATACATGAACTGTAAATGTGTGTATTCGATATGGATTTATTTTTTTTATTTTTGGTCATATCAAATCTTTCCAACTGAATGTGCGGTGGGCCAGATCTAGGAAATAATTCTCGTTTTGTTTATCTTCTTAAATAGTGTTATTATCAATTTACTCAAGGTCAATACTCAGTCCCATCTGACCATCTCAGATGGTCTAGTGCATTTATATAATATAAAAAATATATGTATATCTTATAAAAAGCTTGTAAAATAAAATTACTAAAAATAAATTTGATTACTTCCACTAAAAGGTGGTGCATTATTTTTTAATGAAAATTTCTAAAATTTTAATTTCATTACTCATGTAATTACCGCTCTCTGTATCAGTTGTAGTGTCAGTGTCAAGACCCACAATGGAGGCAGGTACTCCAGGATTACGAACCGTGAAGCTTTCAAAAAGTAAAGCAGTTGGATCCCATACATGATATGGAAAGCAAAGTAGAGAACCTGCACGTTAAAACAAAAGGCGAACAATTATAAGTTTGGCAGGTTTCAGAATAATAATAATAATAATAATAATAAAGTGTATTTCAAAAACACGCTTCATCCCCAAAGGCTCGAAGCGCGGTACAAGAGTAAAAAAAAAAAAAATCTATAATTTACCATATTTAAAACAAACGCAACACTACAAAAACTAATTACAAGCATACAATGTCAAAGTCTTTCTACCCATTTCAACCATGAGCAACACAGCTAATATGCATTAAATGGAAAATATGGTAGACAATCATCCCAGAAGGTGTTTGCGAAATAAATGTGTCTTTAAATCGGTTTTAAAGGACTCCAGTGTCTGATTGTTTCTGAGATCGACTGGAAGGGCGTTCCAAATTGTTGGACCAGCAAATGCGAAAGTGCACTTTCCGCAAGTCTCAAGGCGAACACGTGGTGTCAAGAGTTTGCCACTGTTTGATGAGCGGAGTTGTCTAGTGGGTACATAAGTTGTCAGCAGCTCTTTCAGATAGGACTGCGCCAGGCCATGTAAACAGCGGTAGCAAAAAGTTGCGATTTTGTACTCTAAACGAGAGCGGACCGGCAGCCAGTGCAGCTCTCTCAGAAGTGTTTTTGCATGGTTCAACTTGCATTTACGGAGAACTATTTGAGCCGCATTATTCAGAATAAGTAATGATGTTGAAATAAATATGTAATATATTAACTCTACAGTAAAACGATTTAGGTTTAATTAAAAGTAAAGGCTGCAACAAACTATTGCTTTATATATTTGTTAAAAAAAAAAAAATAATGTACATGACTCTGCAAAAAAACAAAAAAAACTCACGAAATTAATGTAGAACAGAACTTTAGGTGACCTGATTTTAGTGCATAACCTGTGTAGCATTCCTTTAGTGCCACGGTCTTCGTCAATTCTTAGGAACAAAATAAATACTCAGGAGAATTACGTTCATGTTTAATTTTTTTTTTTTGCAAGCTTAAACGTAACAATTATATTAAATTGAGTTAAAAGATTTTGGAATTGAATACTTAGAACTCATATTCATTAAGGTGTACTTACCTTTCAGCTGCAAGTGGCTGTGAAAATAACAATGGTGACAAGTTTTAATAAAAGCTAATTACTGGAAAGTACAGAATTATTTTTTCTAATATCTCATACGCAAAGTTTTCTATACATTAGTTAGTTGATACGTAATAATATGTGTTGGTAGGATACGTTCTAGCCATAACATCCCATTTGCGTCAAGCCAGCTCGCTAGGAGGTAAAGATATAAAAAAAAAATATGTCCACATATTTCTGAATTTAAAAGATAATTAAAGAACAAGGTAGGTATGTGGAAGCGTGAAATATAAGGGCAGGGCAATGTAGTATGAATGTTTTTGGCTAAGAGCCTTCCTCAAGCTTCCACAAACCTTGTTCTTCTAGTTCCTTCACGCAGGTTGAGCACAGTCCTTACATTTACTACAAATATAAACTCACGCCTATCCGGGTGTTAAGCATCGACAAATCTCTATTTCACTTAACTTTGGCATTTTCAGGAGTAAAAAGTAAAATCAAAGGAGGACTTTTAAAAAAAATAAAAATTTAAAAAGTGATATTTTCGCATCTCTTCTTATGGAAATGGTTTTCTTTTATTTCTACCAACTCGCATCAATTGGAGAATGAATGGTCCATTATCAGTATGTTTCACGCGTGTATTATCATGCGTCTTTACGTTAAAATGGGTGACTGTTGGTAGAGGTCGGTCATTATGCAATGGTTAAATTGATGAACTCTTTGAACCTTAGCTAATTTTTAGAATCCGATTTAGCATTCCCTTGTGGCTAAAATGATTAAATTACGGTTCCAAGTTTTTTTAAGGGAAACATTATTGACTGTTTTTAATATCTTGATGACTTTGTTTTACCTGTGCGCACCAAAGACGACCCTGGAGATCTACCAAAGGCTGTTCATTTGTTTTACCTGTGCGCGCCAAAGACGACCCTGGAGATCTATCTACCAACGGCTGTTCATTTGTTTTACCTGTGCGCGCCAAAGACGACCCTGGAGATCTACCAAAGGCTGTTCAGACAAAAACTCTTTGTTGCCTGTGACTAAAGCTATTTGTGCACAACTGGTATTTCCCCATTCCTCCACTGTCTCCATCAACATATTAAATGTTCCTGTGCTATTCTTCACATAGCTGCTGTTGACTGCTTCTATCGATAATTTCCTGTATGTGCTAGAGAAAAATAGCAATAGGATATTCATTACAGAGGTGTAATTAAGGCGGCGGGAGAATGTGACTCTAGACGCCAGATTAGTACGTGGGCCCAAAATGTGTTTTAATATTATTTTATTGATGAAAATAATAGGTGTTACAGTTAAAAAAGAAAGAGGGGCTCTTTAATATGATCTTGTCCCAGGGCGCCAAACACTCTAGCTACGCCTCTGGTTCAATTTTAAAAAAAAAAGAATAAAAATGATTTTAAATTAAAACTAATCCATTTCGTTTTGTTTCATTTGTTGTTTGTTTTAGTTTCTGGTCAGAGAGCATTGGGATTGCTTTTCTAATCGCTGCAGAGTTGAATAGATTTTAAGAGTTTTTGATATTTATTTAACAAACAATATGAAAACTGTCTATTATTTTTTTACAAACCTTGTCCGCTTTAACTGCGATACACTATTCACTACTTTTATCCTACAACAAACGATGGCCACATCTATACCTCACATCCCATTCTAACAAGGTTATCCCATTTTCCAAATACTTCAACTAAGGAGACTTTTTTAAACAATGATGCCGATTCATGGGAAGGTATATTGGGTCAAACAAGATGTAGAATATATATTAAACCCATTCTAGAATGGATAATCACATGAATTAAAGTAAAGCACTTCACTTCATGCTTTTAAACGAAGGGAGACAAATGTCCGATCAAGCCAACCATCTAAATGCCCAATATATTGGTATCATGCTTGATTTATTTTTCAATGGTCGAAAACGTAATAAACTAAAGATCGGGTTTTCGTCCATCAAGGCTACAGCAGCTTGGTTTTACACAGTCGGCACCTGGCGTCTACTATATACCAGTAAGAAAATGCTGGCATTGAACTTTAAAAAAAATTAACAACGTTTTCTTAATGATTTAATATAAGTTTTGCTCTTAAATATATATTTACAGCCCGTAGGAAAAAAAGCAGATTTCACAACATGTGAACATTTTTTTTACCTTAAAATGAAGTGACTGGTGTTGATGAAATAAGCCAGCGCATTAAGAATATACCTTTCGAATCAATGTTAACATTTTAGTTCAGCTTTAAACGCGTATCGTGCAAATCGTTTTTACAATTGACATCAACTCTTCTCTTTTTTTTTTTTAAACAAAGCCATTTGGACTCTAATATATTTATTGTATTTACATTTTTTTTCACTTAGATTAGCATGAAAAAAAAAAGTAATCAGTCTTAAAATACCATTAGCCTAATTTATTCTCACTTCATATTCTCTTTTAGAGAGGTCGTGTCTCCTTTTTCTCTTCTCTTCATGTCCTTAAATAATCCATAGGCCACGAGAGCTGCGGGCACAGGGTGCTAAAGGAGAATGAATGAAGTTTAACTATAGTGAACGCGTCCTAGAACAAATAAAATCTACGGAGGATCAATAGACGATTAGCATTTAGATAATCAAACTGTTGGACTTAATAGAAACGTAGAATATTTAGATACAAGCATATTGAGACCCAATAAAGATATGTATTCAGAAAGGATACACTGTTAATTTTTATTAAGCGTTTCAGACCAGTTAACCTATGTTCGCTTTTTATGATACAAAATACAAGGCGATTCAAGTTATGCAATCAGTGCTTCGTTCTTATGGATCATAAACCATTCAAATTATGAATGATTACCACCCACTCGGTGTACGTTGGAGGCTGAATTTTGGAACTTTTAACAATTCATTTTTGATGCGAAGTGGTTATTCGGACCCTGGAGAAGGAGCGAAAGATTGAGTTTATTATTTTTTTTTTAAATATTTAAAATATTATTGATGGGTTTGTAAGACCAAATTTGGTATCACAGGAACGATAATTGAACGGACTTCATGTTTATAAACTCGCTTCTTAAGGTTGTCTATAGTAAACTACCAAAAATCACATCCGAATATCCATTTATCTAAGGGAACCGGGTCCGAATAGCCGCAGCCTTTCTGATAATGCCTCGCTGAGGGTGCACACATACCCGAACCAGTGTCCAGTATAGAACGGACGCCTCCAGCCTGTTTTCCAAGACCGCGTCAATAAATAACACTTCCGCCTTGGTAAATTTGATCTCTGTAAGCGCGCAGCAAAAAAAAAATTGAGGGGAAACAGAATAAACTTATTACAAATAATTTCAATAAGAAAATCGATTACATTAAAGATTAATACTTAAAGGTCCACAAAACGTCTCTTAAAGGTTTCGGGAAACTTATTAAAAATTAATTTGTATTTACTTGCATATTTTTCTTTCACTTATTTGTTTAAAAAAAATATGTTTTACACTTTCGATTTAGAGAATTAATAAAAGTAATATGTACTTAAAATTGGAAACAAACAAAGAATATCATAATCGGACGCAAATTAATCATATTGTATTGATCGATACCAAAATATTGGATAACCTAAGACCAATACTTTAGTCGTTGTAAAGTCAGCCTGTCCCCCTTCTAGATACTCTACCACATATAATAATTACTAAACATTAATTAACACTACATAATTAAAGGGACTGATTGAGCTTTAACAAAAAAAAATGATTGATAGTTTGAATAGTACACTGATATGATGTTAAACAGTTATACCTTTTGGTATTGTGTTTACTTTAAAAAATAAATAAATAAAATATCATAAAGTTTATTGAATATCTAATGATAAAGACCTTTTAGAAAATGAATACCACAACCTTGACACAGAGTGAACAAAATGGAATAGGTGTTTTGTTACCTTTTTTGTGAAAATAATGTTTTCCTACAATCCGTTCAATTTGCCTTTGCATCTCCAAATGAATAGTTTGAATTGAAAATAACTGTATGTTATAGATCATGACATGTGGAGAAAAAAAAACATGTTTTATTATACTAGAGGCAACAACCAATGTGTAAAAAGTTTATTTCCTACTCCTGCCAGACAAATATATATCATTTTCTTAAAATTCAATAAAGTTTAAATTCTACATTTTAGTGTCCTTTCCTTTAAATGAATTTTTTCTTGGCTTAAAAGATGTATATAATGTTTATGATTTTTTAAAAACAAAACAACAAAATAATATGAAATATAATCCTACATTTTCCCTTGAGATTAATTGTCCGCACCATGAAACCTTTTTTTTGGAAAGAAATAAAAAAAACGGATTTTTAACGTTATCTAAATTGTATTTGTGAAACTTTTGCTACATCTGACGGTAGTAAGGATACATGTGCTAGATATAGAGTATTAATGACACTTGCGATTAACAAAAAAATGTTAATGACACTGGTGATTTTGTGCAACTTGAGATTTATTTCATGTACAAAAGAAATTACGCATTTGATATACAAAATTAAAGTTTTTAAAATTTTTTAATGAAACATAAATATGACGTACTGTTTTTAAATGCTCCACGATATTTGGTTTCGTCAAATATCTGATGAAATCCATTCCTTGTTGACACAAGCTAGTCAGACAATTTTGCCGGTAAAGTCTCACGGCAAGGAGCGTGGCTTCCCGCAACCATTTCTGTTGGAATTTGAGATTAATCGTTTAGACACTTAGACACCAAAGTCAAGACACTAAGACAAAAGACACTAAGGGTTAAGGGCTGTACAGCTACTAAACATAGGTAATGAATAACCTGCTTATAATCAATAACACTAAAGCATTATTTGTGTATTATCTACTAAAAAAGAAGCTTACGTAATTGGGTATAATTGCAATTTTTGATGGTCTAGTTTACAATCTGGTAGGTGTAACTTTATTTATTTTTTTAAAAAGGAGAAGTGTGTATGTAGAATTTGAATGTTAAACCAGGCCAGCTGCTTCCAAGTGAGGTTTTTAATAAAGGCACATCCTTAAAATAAATACCGTGCCTGGGAAACGAGTATGTTCAACTTGGGCGATTTACCTTTAAAAAATATGTGTCGGAATAATTGAATCTTTGCTAATATTCAGTAAAAAGAATTGACGAAAAAAAAGTTATAACACATAAAAGATAATAATTACCAAATCTTCACTGTTGTTTTTTTCTTCCGGGTAGTCATTCTATGTAAAAAATAAAAGCGAGAGAGATGGAAGATGTATTTGTATTTTGATATGCCAGGATTTTCTCGGGTTTGTACTCGAAAAACAATCTCATTAAGTGTCTCTTAAGGGAAAACGTAGGCAAAATAGGTTCGCAAACTTAAATATTAAAATTTTAATTTTTTCTTCTGTTAATAAAGGCAATAATTTGCATAACTCTAAAAAACATTGTATGTATGGCAAATCCCTTTTCAAATAATATTCTAGAAACTACAGTGAATCCCATTGTATTCTTGTAGTGGAGGTTTGTCTGATCAGGTATCGAAACCAATTAATTTCTTGTTCAGCCATATACTATCTGATTGGCATGCGTCTAGCCATTTGTTTTTTTCTAGTTGCAAATGCAAGCACTTCTTGTTTAGCCAGCAGCTCACCTTAGCATCCTAAAAATTCATTACAAAGGACACTGAGTTATAATGTGTACTTCGCTCACATAAACAAGGCAATGAACTGTTGTTTATTAAAATGTTACAACGTCTATTTAAAGCAAATGGGTAACATAAACAGCGAAACTTTAACAGTCGGAAAAGAAAAACTTCCATTCTAAACAATTATTAATTTTCTTGAAAATTAAGAGACTTGCCAAACAAATTTTGGAAATGTAAATATTAAAAAAAAAAATATATATATTATTCTGTTATAATCCTGATTTATAATAACCGATGAAAACAATAAATGTCCAGCGCCTCCTACATCTCTCAATAAAGGGTTAATAACAATGCGTTCAACAAAAATGGCTTAACTTAAATGTCCCAGGAAGCCATTGAAATAAAACTTCTCTATTCTTTGGCCTCTACATTTTATTATTTTACATTTTATTCAATTTCGCGATAAAGGAGCTTATGACCAAACTTTCAAGGATTCATCCATAAGTTAGGGGAGTGAAGACATCAAATTTTGTTAGGCCTCTTCTGATTGATCGCCCATCCATATATAAACAAATAAAAATAGTCACACTGACTTTCATATGGAGATTCCACCAAAGTATCAGTTTTAAAGAATGAACATTTTCTTAATATCTTTTTAGTTAACTTCCTTGAAACAATATTATGACACATCTAAAGAAATGGAGATTTGGTGTCATATGATATTTATTTTCAAAAACAAAATAGGGAGAAAAAAAATAATTTTAAAAATACAATTATATACAATAATTACCTTAAAGTTAATGGCAGGAATAAGTTCCATTTCGTTGAGATAAATAGACAATAAAACCATATCTTGATTTGTCTTTCTCTTGTTACTTGATTCCTTTTTAAGGAACTCTTAAGTGAAATATTTCAAAGACAATGGGAGAAAGCTTGGTAAAATAAATTTTTTTTAAAAAAGTTCGACGTACGTCTAAAATCATTCGTCAACGAGAATAAAAAGATTATACAAGAAATAGAAAGAAAAGATTTAAAATGACACAAAAAATTTGGATGAAAAGAAATAAGGGGGTTACATATCTTAACATTTTAAAAATATTTCTTTAATTTTTTTTACACCGAAGATACCTTCTTAATTTTAATTATTAAAATTTCAACTTGGAAACTAGTTTTACCCACTAATAATAATAATAATAATGCTAATAATAATAGTTAAAATAATTGGCTCTTGTGCTCTAACCAGGTAAATGAAAAAGATTATTGGGGAAAATCGCCAAGCTTCGTTTGTCAGTGTTGTTCTTGAATTAATTATTTGTTAACAAGTCAAGTAATCAAGTGTATAGAGCTATCTTTGCGTGATTTGTAATTAATAACAGTAACCAGGCCTACAAGATGTACACACGTGTTTATCTTTAAATACCTTGGAGAATGAACTTTCCAATGGAGAACTCTTTGTCTGCATAGCTTTTTTCGAGATCCAAAACAGACCTGTCCCATAGAGAAAGTTTGAAAATATGTAAATGTTTATACAAATATTTTAAAAAGGCGATTTAATTTAACTTTATGTTTTAGAATAATTAAATAGGTTCCAACGTTTTAATTTGACTAATTATTTCAATTTTTTAGGCCAAAAATCGGATTTTTTGTTTCGTTGACACAATTTCGAAACTAAATTAAAGTTTATTCTAATGGCTCAAATAACTCCAAACAATTTCAAATTCAAATTTTACTTGAACAAAAAAAAAAAATAAATAAATAAAAATAGTAGTTAAAGAACTTAATTTTATCATTGCTAATTATTATTTTAACCCACCCCTCTTGATAAAATGTTTGAACAGTTCTACTAAAAAAAAAAAAAATGCAAGTTACTAAATTTATAAAGGAGAAAGAAAAAAATTAATGTCCACAAAGAAATTAAATTAAATAAATGCTGATCAAACATTTCAAAAAAAAAAAATAAATAAATAAAAATAGTAGTTAAAGAACTTAATTTTATCATTGCTAATTATTATTTTAACCCACCCCTCTTGATAAAATGTTTGAACAGTTCTACTAAAAAAAAAAAAAAATGCAAGTTACTAAATTTATAAAGGAGAAAGAAAAAAATTAATGTCCACAAAGAAATTAAATTAAATAAATGCTGATCAAACATTTTTTTTTAAAAATGGTATAAACATTGAAATATAATTCAAAATACAATTTTTGAATTATGAATTTAACAATTTTATGTTTTGAAAGGTCAATCCATTCATCCATGTGACGCTACAGTCCAAACTTCCTGCCAGTGTCAATTGCAACTACATATAAATTACATTGAAACAGAAAGTCAAAGAAAAAAGTGAACTCATTTTCAAAATGTATTTACCTGTTATTTGGCGATTGTACTGTCTCTAACATATTCTAGAAGTAAAATAATAAAAACACTATCAATAAAAACGTAAAATAAATTGACATATTATAAGAACACTAGATATAGCCCGCGAAACATTGGCGACAGCAATGCGTGAACTTCCCATCTACCAAAGTTACTTGACAAAAACATGAACTCAGATTACGCACACTTAAGAATGCCAATTTTGCTACACCCCTTCCTCCCTCCAACCTTTTCGTTATACGTCACTGAAAACGTTTTATTTCATGCCCATGAACTATATAAATATCGCTGACCCGCGGCCTAGCATACGCCGCGAGCTTGTTGGGGTGTGCGCATGGCTGGCAAGCGAGGGTTGTGCAGGAGGGGGGGGGGGCGATAGCTCCACAGCAGTGCGCATGTCTCGAGACCAACGATAAGGAGGGAATGGAAGGGGGGGGGGTTTGCCTGCGTCTTGCTTGCTCTGGCATATCTATATATATCCTGCGTTGCTGACCCGCGGCCTAGCATACGCCGCGAGCTTGTTGGGGTGTGCGCATGGCTGGCAAGCGAGGGTTGTGCAGGAGGGGGGGGGGGGCGATAGCTCCACAGCAGTGCGCATGTCTCGAGACCAACGATAAGGAGGGAATGGAAGGGGAGGGGGTTTGCCTGCGTCTTGCTTGCTCTGGCATATCTATATATATCCTGCGTCGTCTTGCCTGCTCTAGTTTCTGGTGTATTATATATATATATATATATATATATAATATGCATAGCCTTTATACGCTTCATATTTTATTCTTAAACGTTCAATAAGTTATTTTTGAAATAATATAAAATTTAAGTGATAAACGTAGTTTTTGATTAAACTTGCCCGTAATTGTTAGAGAGGTAGATAATAATTCACGAAAAAGATTGTGACATTAAACGTACCTATCAACTATAAATAAAATAAAGCTAAGTTTGGGGGATTTTTTGATAATTTCGATTACATTTAAGACAAAACAGATCTTTCGCGAAAAAAAAGAGAGATTAAAAGACCTAGTGATCCAAAGTGATATGTTTGGTTTGCTTCGGTTCCCATTTCACAATACTTAAACTTAGATTTTTATTGAACAATCAAACGTACAAACTTTGAGAAGCACAGTGTTGATAATCATTTACACTTTTTTTATATCAAAATTGAAATGAAAGATACAGAAACATGACATGATTTACCAACGTAGGATTAGTTGCCTTGACAACTATTACTGTTACATAGTTTGGAATCTTTTGAACCATTTCACTGTACGTGACGTCACCACCCTCAAAAAGAATAGCACAGTGAAATTTGGCATGTTCTAAAAAGATAAATAACATAATTTATGAAAAAAACGTCAGTCTTTGAAAAGAAACACACAAAAACAACAAACAAACAAACAACAACCAAATGATTTAGCATGTGCCATTTAACTAACAATGGGATATGGAAATTAAAAAAAAAAAAATTAGGAATACCATCAATATAAATTTAACATACATATATCTTCTTCTTCTTCTATATCTTAAGGGCCCACGATCAATTTATTGATCATTTTGGCTCCTATGCATGTAGATGGGATTTGCAATGTTTCTGTTCCTGGTGTTGATGAGGAAATTTCACAGATTTCCAGTGCCACTTTGTGAGGGAATCAT
>CAXITT010000343.1:821834-842674 GCA_964033795.1 Lymnaea stagnalis | reverse complement strand
ACTAGACATTCTATGAGCCATCATTAGACACTACACTCTACTAGACAAAGTATGTAGTAATACTAGACCATCTATGAGCGATCATGTGATACTACAGTCTACTAGACAAAGTATGTAGTAATACTAGACATTCGATGAGCCATCATGAAACACTACACTCTACTAGACAAAGTATGTAGTAATACAGACATTCTATGAGCCATCATGAGACACTACACTCTACTAGACAAAGTATGTAGTAACACTAGACATTCTATGAGCCATCATTAGACACTACACTCTACTAGACAAAGTATTTAGTAACACTAGACATTCTATGAGCCATCATGAGACACTACACTCTACTAGACAAAGTATGTAGTAACACTAGACATTCTATTATCCATTATGAGACACTATACTCTAATAGACAAAGTATGTAGTAACACTAGACATTCTATGAGGCATCATGAGACACTACAGGTTTAAAAATATTTACAAAATGTTCTGATATCTTTTAATATTTTTTTTTTAACGCTTTTTGAAACCCTATATCTCTTAACCAAGAACTACTCAAATTTCACCGATCAGTCAAAAGCACTATCCCTTAACATCTGAAAAAGTTTGACTGGTTTGCAACTTCGAAGACAGGAAAATAACATTTTAAATAAAGTAAACTTCATGTAAATATAACTTATAAAAAAAAAAAAAAATAATAATGTAAAACTGAAAATGTTACAATTCTTGTATGCACTTACTTCTCGACCTTCAATTAATTAGTTTTTTGTTCTTGCATTAATATACTGCGGACTTAATTTAAGAATGAAGCTATTTATTGTCAAGATTTCTGGGGGGGGGGTGTTACATCACGTGTTTACCGCACAGTAAGACACCAACCCTATTTACACCCTGCATACGTTGAAATTGGTTT
Source organism: Lymnaea stagnalis (assembly GCA_964033795.1). Classification (NCBI taxonomy): domain Eukaryota; kingdom Metazoa; phylum Mollusca; class Gastropoda; family Lymnaeidae; genus Lymnaea; species Lymnaea stagnalis. The sequence goes on along the minus strand of CAXITT010000343.1, from coordinate 841,764 downwards.
ATAGATTGGCACAATAGCATACTCAGTTGTTTTGTTGATAGATTGACACAAGATCATACTCAGTTGTTTTGTTGATAGATTGGCACAAGATCATACTCAGTTGTTTTGTTGATAGATTGGCACAAGATCATACTCAGTTGTTTTGTTGATAGATTGGCACAAGATCATACACAGTTGTTTTGTTGATATATTGGCACAAGATCATACTCAGTTGTTTTGTTTTTTTTGTTACACATTTACGACCATCTTGATCATGGATCCTCAAGTTTTATTAAACAGTTTCATTGTTAACATTCCCACTGACATTGTTGGTAGCAAGGGGTAGAGTTTAAAAATATTTCTGAACTCCTGTGCACACTGCAAATATAATTGTTGTTGCGCAAAAAAAAAAAAAAAATAATTGGCAAATTAATGCAATATTTTTTTCAATATAAACTATTTTATCAAAATCCACGTATTTATATTTCTATAACACATATGTCCTCTCCTTTAACTTTTCAGATGTTTAATTTTTGGTTAAATATTCGTCACTGCTACACGGGTACTTTAACGGATTTGATGCGGGCCGTGTTAACGACACCAGGCGTAGAGGATCTGGTTGGTGGGCTGTAGTTTGAGGACCCCTGATCTAATTTAATTTCTCTATGTAATCCAAATAAATTATACGCTGACAAAAATCTTTTAGCCAAAACACCATTATTTATTAATCAATGTATTAAGTTCAGAAAAAAAAAAGATTTTTATAAAGCATTGCTTAAAAAAATTATTAAGTCACGAAATATTGAGCAAAAATAAGAACCATCAAGCATGTATGTATACACTTCAAGTAGAAAATAGCAATGACAATAAAGTATGCATGTCTGACACCTGAAATATAAAAAGCAAGGGCCATCCGTCATGCATGTCTGACACTTCACATGTAAACAAATCAGGATTTCTGTCCTTAGACATTACTGGGCTTCCCTAAATACCATTTCATGTAGTTTAGCAGTTCTCTGTACTTATTTTAGCGTCTCAAAATGAGATGAGTTGTTTTTAAATCCTACTTGTTTACAATCGATTGTTTAACTTAATAGGATTGTCGCTATATATCTAAACAAGTCACATCTCCTCAGCTGCGCTAAATTGCGAATCACATTCCCTCTAGTGTACAGGTTCTCAAACATTTTAAAGTCAGGACTATATTGATATCAGCAAAGTTAACCTTACTGTGACATATGGGATACATTACTTTTATGTAAGTTAATTAATTTTGTCAGTATGATCTAATTGGTAGCACATTTAATGTTATGTAATTTGTGACATATTTAATTTTTTAGAATTGACATTTTGACAAAAATTTTAGACACTGATTTTTACAAAAAAATATTTTTTGATATTACGCTATTTCTTGGTCTATTGTTTATGCCAGTGTCTTCACTTTAAGACCTTCACAGCCCAATTTTAGGTTATCAAGCATGGAATTAAATCCTTTGCTGTAGTAACTTGTATATCCCAAAATGTTCATATTACAACTTACCTTTACATTACCAAATCTTTTTATTAGACACTCACACCTAGTTATTTTTTGTTTTATATTCTAAGATAGATTTGAAGTTAGAATTAACGTCCTGTCAAGAATGCAAAGTCAATAAAAATGTGAGAATTTTGTACAGGTTAATTATATCAAACATTTGGTTAACAGACATAGTATTAGCTAGATCTCCATTACTGATATAAGCAGTAGAAACTGAAGCCAGTGACCAATCACACAACTAAACTTAACACTGTTAATAGACAAAGTAATTAAACAGCTATAAGAGCTTTCTATTGAATATTTCCTTTAGTTTATAAGATATTTGAATTGCATTATGTTTATCCCAAGCAGTGATGGGAGAAGTAATTTGTTTTCCCCTTTTTTCTCGGAAAATAGAGAACGTCTGACCCAAATCCCAGTTAATCCGCCTTATGCGGAACCCTCACGTCCCTCCATGCATTTGGCCTTGACAGATGCAGCAGTGACGAAGCGAAGCCCTGAACATGTACAGAGAGTGGCTGCCCTTGAGACCATGGATGTGTTCACGCACATACCTGTGAAAGTGTTCACGTACGGCTCTGCCGACCTTAAAAAAAGAACTGCTGGGTACGGTGCGCTTATTCAGTACCCAGTGGGTGGACCACCTAATGAAAAACTCTCGGGGCCTTGTGGGACTACAGCGTCAAACTTTGACGCGGAGCTTAAAGCTATGCACAAGTCCCTGGAGAGAGTCAATATCACTCTGGAAGGGACGGAACATGCGGGGCTTGACATTGTTGTCTTCTCGGACTCAAGATCTGCTCTTGAAATCTTGGAGAAGAGGCAGGATACCACAAGCTTGGTCGACGTCATTCACAACGACATATGCAGACTTGGTGAAATAGGGTGCAAGGTCAAAATGCAATGGATACCAGGGCACGTCAACATCAGTGGCAATGAGATAGCTGACACTCTGGCGAAAACCGGGGCTGCCCAGCCTCAGCCAGAAGTACCAATGACTTTCTTGGGAGTCAAAAATTGGCTGGCGGACCACTTCAGGCAGAAGTGGTACAGGCAATGGGCTGAAAACACGACAACCAGAGGCGTCTATTCGAACTTGCCTACTCCTAGCAAACAAGACCCATGGTGGGGGTTAGGTCGTAGATCGCAGATTCTAGTGACGCAGATGCGCACCGAGCACTGCCCCTTGTGCACATATTTCTGGAGGTTGGACAACAACAGAGATCCTACCTGCCGGCATTGCAGCCTGGCCCCAGAGACCTTAGAACATCTGTTTACTGAATGTCCCGCACTAGATCTCCCGGGGGAAGCCAGGGCGGTTGGAGGATCCTTTGTGAGGGAAATGTTTTATGGCTCAGCTCAACAGATGGATTTGATAGCCAATTTACTAGCCGGGGTCATAAGAGAGTAATCTCAGACCTTCACCAGAATATGTTCGTTAGTTGTGGGTTTGGCCTCAGACAGCAGAGCTTAATGACGGATATACGCACTGAGCACTGCCCTAACGCACACTTCTCTGGCGACTGTATAACAACAGCTCAGCAGATGAGCACTGCCCTAACGCACACTTCTCTGGCGACTGTATAACAACAGCTCAGCAGATGAGCACAGGCCTAAGGCACACTTCTCTGGCGACTGTATAACAACAGATCAGCAGATGAGCACTGGCCTAAGGCACACTTCTCTGGCAGCTGTATAACAACAGCTCAGCAGATGGAGCTGGTCGACGATTAACTAGCCGGGGTCATAAGAGAGTCATCTCAGACCTTCACCAGCATTTCTGTGTGATAGATTGTCAACCGAGAAGAGATCAATATTTCGAATTTCCTCTAATCTACCGCCATAGTTTAAATTGCTAAGATATATTTTTATATATGTTACCATATATGCATATATGTCATATATGCTGCAAAGAGGAAGATATAACTTCCATTATGTGAACAGTTTATGTCTCGAGATTTAAATGTGTAGTAAACTGATTGAAAAAAAATATTTCTCAAAAACAAGTTTCAAATGTTTTGTTTATTTGTAGAGATCACTTATGTCTCTACCCCATTATTGTCATACAAATTACATATTCATAAGTGCTTCAGATGTATAAAAACAAATGCCAGTTACATTTAATACGACTTCGTTTAAATCAAGGTTGAAATATACAGCCTTACAACAAAGATATTTCATTTAAATTTTCAGAATAGTTCTAGTAAGGCAGTCGGTCATACAACCACTGAGACCCTCTCTATTAAGGCAGTCCATCATACAACCACTGAGACCCTCTCTATTAAGGCAGTCCATCATACAACCACTGAGACCCTCTCTATTAAGGCAGTCCATCATACAACCACTGAGACCCTCTCTATTAAGGCAGTCCATCATACAACCACTGAGACCCTCTCTATTAAGGCAGTCCATAATGAAACAACTGATAACCTATTTAGCAAGACTTTCTATCATACAACCATTTAGAACCTCTCTGTTAAGGAAGTTTATAATACAACCATTCAGACGCTCTCGCAAGGCATTATATAATATAAACATTGAGATTTTCTCTGTTAAGGCAGCCCATTATAAAACAAATGTGACACTTTTTCTTAAGGCACTCCATAGTAAAACAATTGAGAACCTCTCTTGCAAGGCAGTCCATAATAAAACAATTGAGAACCTCTCTTGCAAGGCAGTCCATAATAAAACAATTGAGAACCTCTCTTGCAAGGCAGTCCATAATAAAACAATTGAGAACCTCTCTTGCAAGGCACTCCATAATAAAACAATTGAGAACCTCTCTTGCAAGGCAGTCCATAATAAAACAATTGAGCACCTCTCTTACAAGGCAGTCCATAATAAAACAATTGAGAATCTCTCTTACAAGGCAGTCCATAATAAAACAATTGAGAACCCCTCTTACAAGGCAGTCCATAATAAAACAATTGAGAACCTCTCTTGCAACGCAGTCCATAATAAAACAATTGAGAACCTCTCTTACAAGGCAGTCCATAATAAAACAATTGAGAACCTCTCTTGCAAGGCAGTCCATAATAAAACAATTGAGAACCTCTCTTGCAAGGCAGTCCATAATAAAACAATTGAGAACTTCTCTTACAAGGCAGTCCATAATAAAACAATTGAGAACCTCTCTTACAAGGCAGTCCATAATAAAACAATTGAGAACCTCTCTTACAAGGCAGTCCATAATAAAACAATTGAGAACCTCTCTTACAAGGCAGTCCATAATAAAACAATTGAGAACCTCTCTTGCAAGGCAGTCCATAATAAAACAATTGAGAACCTCTCTTGCAAGGCAGTCCATAATAAAACAATTGAGAACCTCTCTTGCAAGGCAATCCATAATAAAACAATTGAGAACCTCTCTTGCAAGGCAGTCCATAATAAAACAATTGAGAACCTCTCTTGCAAGGCACTCAATATTAAAACAATTGAGAACCTCTGTTGCAAGGCACTCCATATTAAAACAATTGAGAACCTCTCTTGCAAGGCACTCCATATTAAAACAATTGAGAACCTCTCTTGCAAGGCACTCCATATTAAAACAATTGATATCCTCTCTTGCAAGGCAGTCCCTAATAAAACCATTGAGAACCTCTCTTGCAAGGCACTCCATATTAAAACAAATGAGAACCTCTCTTGCAAGGCAGTCCATAATAAAACAATTGAGAACCTCTCTTGCAAGGCACTCCATATTAAAACAATTGAGAACCTCTCTTGCAGAGCACTCCATATTAAAACAATTGAAAACCTCTCTTGCAAGGCAGTCCATAATAAAACAATTGATAACCTCTCTTGCAAGGCAGTCCATAATTAAACAATTGATAACCTCTCTTGCAAGGCAGTCCATAATAAAACAATTGAGAACCTCTCTTGCAAGAGAGTCCATAATTAAACAATTGAGAACCTCTCTTGCAAGGCAGTCCATAATAAAACAATTGAGAACCTCTCTTGCAAGAGAGTCCATAATAAAACAATTGAGAACCTCTCTTGCAAGAGAGTCCATAATAAAACAATTGAGAACCTCTCTTGCAAGGCAGTCCATAATAAAACAATTGAGAACCTCTCTTGCAAGAGAGTCCATAATAAAACAATTGAGAACCTCTCTTGCAAGGCAGTCCATAATAAAACAATTGAAAACCTCTCTAGCAAGGCAGTCCATAATAAAACAATTGAGAACCTCTCTTGCAAGGCAGTCCATAATAAAACAATTGAGAACCTCTCTTGCAAGGCAGTCCATAATAAAACAATTGAGAACCTCTCTTGCAAGGCAGTCCATCATGCAACCATAGATACCCCTCTGTTAAGGCTGTCAATAATTTTTTAAAAAATTATTAAAAAATAAAAAAAATGAGAACTCTCTGTTAATGCAGTCCATCTTAAAACCATTGAGATTCTCTATGGTAAGACAAGTTTGAGACTTTTTTTTAAAAACTCTGCACGTTTGGTGTTTCATATGAAGTAGGCGCATATTCTAAACTTCATTTAATTATTGAAAATTTTCAAGCATATAGCACCTCCATGACATTCCATTTCAATGCCTATTTCAGCAAGTCTTGTATTATCTGCATTTCTTTTGACACTGAAAATTTTATTGTAGAAACATCAGTTGATTGTAGTAATGAATCTCTGTTTATTCTCCATATTTGCAGTCTTTGTTTTTGATCTGAATATATTTTAATTTCAAAATACTTTACTCAATTCAAGTTTTTTTTTTAAATTAAGACGTAAAAGAAAACGTCTTCTAGTCCAGATTTACCGCATGAAAGAACATAAGGTTGAACTCATTTAATAAACTCCATTAAAATCATTTGAAGGGCGTTTAAAATGGTTTTGTTTAAAGTCAGCCTGAAGAAATGAAATAATCAATGCCACAATTTGAGAACCTCTCTGGTGAGGTAGGTCATCTAAATTGAAATGCTAACATACGTGGCAAGAAGGGAGCTACTTCAGTACATTCTGACGATTCAATTGGTATCTCATCCCTCGTCCAACAACGACACGCTTTTGGGGGTTTAGTTACAACTGAGTCCAGGACCATGACTGTTTTGGTGAATCAAGTAAATAGATATGAACATTGGAAGCTTTCATTGTCTATTGCATATTCTAATGCAATTTTTAAAATATACTTAGAAAGAACGTCTCAGAAAATAAATCAAAAGTCTGGCTCACACAGCCTGCCTCAGACCATCCTGACTCAAACAGCCTGTCTCAGACCATCCTGACTCAAACAGCCTGTCTCAGAACATCCTGACTCAGAACAGACTGCCTCAGAACAGACTGCCTCAGAACAGACGGCCCCAGTACAGACTGCCCCAGAACAGACGGCCCCAGAACAGACTTCCCCAGAACATCCTTACTCAGAACAGACTGCCTCAGAACAGACGGCCCCAGAACAGACTTCCCCAGAACATCCTGACTCAGAACAGACTGCCCCAGAACAGACTGCCCCAGAACAGGCTGCCCCAGAACAGACTGCCTTAAAACGTCTTGCCTTATAACAGCCTCCGATTGTATGTGATATCAAAGAACAACCTGTCCGTCTATAGAACAGGCGGCCTAAGAAAGATCTTTGGTAGAAACGCGTAGAACAGAATGTCCTTCCTCAGATCAGCCTGTCTCAGATATCCTAACTTTGAACAGACTGACAGAGAATAGACTAAAACAGAACGGCATGCATCCTAGCAGCCTACAAAAGTCTGTCATAGCACAGCCTGAGTTAGTATAGCTTAATCCCTAAAAGCCTAACTAACCTTAATTCACACCTTCCTTCTATGAAACGGCATGCCAAAGAACAGTCTGCTCAGAAAAGCATGGCTCAGATCAGCCTGAATAAGAACCGTCGTAACTCAAAAGAGTTGAAACTTAATGGAATGTCTAAGAAAAGCAAATCTCAGAACGTCCTGTCTAAAAAAGCCTGCTTAAGAACAGTCTGCCCCACAACGGTTTGCCTCATAACAGTCTGTCACAAAACAGCATGCCCCAGAACGGTCTTCCTCAGAGCAGTCTGTCACAGAACAACCTGCTAAGGAAGCTACCATCAAATACAATGAAAGACATATTCCTACTTTACCCACACGAGACTCCCATCAAATACATTCAAACCTATGTTCCTACATTACCTACACTGACTCTCCCATCAAATACATTCAAACACATGTTCCTACATTACCCACACGAGTCTCCCATCAAATACATTCAAACCTATGTTCCTACATTACCCACACTGACTCTCCCATTAAATACATTCAAACACATGTTCCTACATTACCCACACTGAGTCTCTCATCAAATAAATTAAAAGAAATGTCCCTAGATTTTTTACACCGCGTCTGCCCTCATATACATACACATATATGTGGCCACATTCCCTATCATCTAGGTTCACCTACATGTTCCTACCTTACCTATATTAAAGATTGGATGACTGGGTGGCCGAATGGTCTAGACTGAGCAAACCTCAATTCCAGCCAAAGGCCGGTCAAGCACAACATAACCCCGGGTGGATGAGACTCGTTAATCTTGGTCGGCAACTCATCTAAAAGAAGGAAACTCTGAATTCAAACGCGGAGTTGGAGTCTCGTAAGGCGCATACAATGACAATTCCTGCAACCGTACCCATTCCTGGTCGTCTTGACGTAGAGTCTTACCACTGGATATGGTGGGCCCGGACTAGAGAGTGAGGTTGACGCCGCACAACTCTTCCTCACTTTAAACAAAATTCACTAGCCCAAGTCATCAGTAACCGGACGACTCTTTGGTCATCGTCGATCCTCGACGGACGAACAATACAACATATTAAAGATTAACTAACATGTTGCCTCTACTCACACACTAAGGTAACAGGACATAATATGTTAATTTACTTACAACATTTTCAATATTTTGGATTCCTGCAAATGCACTACATTCTTCACATTGAGGCAGCCACCATACACGATTAACAACATAATGAAAAATCAACAACACAGAGGCAGCCACCATAATACTTTACACTAATTTATCGTATTCACCCTCTATACAGACTTATCCACATTTTATTACATCCCCCACAACACACGTTTCTTACCCCATCATTTTACCACATGCAACCTCATCATCAACCAATTATGTTTTCCCACGTGTTACCACATCAAATACCACACAGGTTTGACCTCATGTTAACACATCACTAACTAACTAACTTAAGAAAATCAGCGAACACCGAGCCTTGAGGCTCATATGGTCCTCCCCAACGCACCACCCCGCCAACCAAACCGGCCGTCAACCACTCCCCCAGTGGTCTTTATTCCGATCGGGCCGCGAAGCGGCACGCCAGGGACGCTCCGCCCCTAAGACCGCCACACTCGACCTCCACTCGATTGGCCGCCGAGTGTGGCAGCCCCAGAGAAGAAACACCTGGCCAGCCGGATTGCTGCTCACGCAGCAACAGGGCCGGACTTTCTAAGGGGTTGGGGTGGATATTTAACGTCTCTAAAGTCCCCCCTTACCACCCCGGGGGGACCGCGTAGTTGTTTAAGACCGACGCCCTCTACTAGGGTTTGTATGGTTATTCTACGGCGCGACTAATTCACACCGTAGATGGGAGAGAGAGGTTGCCTTGGAGCAGTACCCTCAAGACTGCATATTTAGAATCACCGGTGAAAGGTTGCCACACACCTTCACCTCATATCCATACGGCAACTGTAATCATGTCCCAACCTGTTTCTGCGTTTAGTAAAATAATTCGACTGCACTTGGTGGGAAGCCATGCAATCGTGCTCGATTTAACGCAGTCTCCGTGCGTTACCTTTGCCTTTCAGCGCGGGTCCCCTACACGGTGGTACTGTTCCCCGGGTAACGCTTCAGGGGGTTCGTGGCGAGCGCCTCTTTATCGAACATGTCATTGATCGACATGACGACAAGAGCCCGGGGCTCACATCACTCACCAACACTGTTTAACTACATGTTACCACATAACCTACAACAAATGTTTACCAATATGCTACCACATCACATACCACACCGCTTTAACCACGTGTAACACTATCACCCATCACATATGTTTACGCACATGTTACCACACCACGCACCAACTAATTTAACCACATGTTACCACATCACCCACGATACAGGTTTAACCACATGTTTCCACATCACCCAACACATACGATACCCTCATGGTACCACGTCACCCACAACAATAGTTTAACCACATGTTACTACATCACGTACCATGTCCGTGCAGGTAAATATTACTTTAATTCAACATCAACAACAAACATACAACAAATCAACAAAATCAAATCAGTTTTTTTTTTCTACATATTTATTTATCTAAAAAAAAATTGACATAATTATTGTATAATGGTATAAAATAGAAGAAACAGTTTTAAATACAACTTATTTTATACGTTTATTGGATCAAAGGTTCAAAGATAAGTTCAAATAAAAGAATGTCAAAATGTCAACAAGAGAAAAGTTGTTTAAATAATCAAAATAGTAATATTTTATGAGTATGGGGTGTGGTAGAGGCTCTTGTCTACTACAACAATAAACAGTTGACATAACCTTATGTAAAGTAATTAAATTCTTATGACATTGCTGACATTATCGATATTAGTCCCTGTCCCGACCAGTGCCACTAAAATTAATTCCCTCAGAGTTGACCCCACTGTGGACATGGCGGTCAGAATTCACCCAACCATAATACCCCAGTAAGTGGACATAAGCGCCACTACTGCCTGGGCATGTACATGCTGTATACGTGTACTTGGTCCTATCTTTACTCCCCTTGCTCCTATTTATCCATTGTCCTACAGAGATCTGTTTAGGACATCCATGTGGATGTGATACTATGAATGTCAACTTGTCCTTATCTCTAGAACTTTCGTATTTTTTGTACACTTCTCCCCATAGAGTCCACCAGAGCGTCACCATCTTGTCTAGTTTATCCAGTATATCTACGTCACATGTCACACATTTCAACTCACACCTGTCTGTCTCAATGTTTACATCACACACGGTCCAGCCCTCAAGAGTGACCAGTGGACAAAATTGTTCATCATAGAACAATCTACACGTGGTGTTTCTCGCCTCTAGGTCATCAAACACCACGTGTGTGGCTGTGCACATCCTTACCACTCCCCACACGGTGCTGGGTTTGTCCGACTGTTCACACGTCGGACATGGGCAAGTTCCCATGTTGTATTTCTTGATGCGTTCCTCTGTCAACTTGTTTACACTCCACACCATTCCAGTCCCTAGTCTCATGACGTCACTTCCCCTCTTGTCAAAAAATGGATATGATTGATTAGTGTTCGGCCAAAACTCTGGTCTCTCTCTACTGGTCATTTTAACAGCTACCCTAACAGTTATGCCAGCTATAGCTTTGACGTAATCAACTAGGTCTTTGTCATGATAACCTTTAGGCAGTTGATTGAAGCTAAAATTGTTGACCGGTACAAACTGTGTGTGACCTGGATTTTTCTTACAGCTAACAACATGTTTGTGTAGATCTGCTTCTCCACCTTCTGACTCCTGGGTTTCATGTGTACCTGACAAGGTCATCAAAGAAAGTAGATTTTAACTATTGTGTTACACCTGTCTCTCTTCTAGTTTCTCTATTGAACAAGATTTCATTAAGTCTATACATTCATTTTAATAGTATTCGAGACTAATTTCTTAGAAAAGTTTTTAGACAATAATTGATCCAAGAAATATAATGAGTAAAGAAAGAAAAAATAAGATTTACATTAATATAACATTAACTGAGACATATAATGTTTTATTGTATACATCTATAGTATTGAAAGTAACTGAGACATAACATAATGTTGTATTGTATACATGAATAATAATGACAGTAACTAAGACATGGTATGATATATTGTATACACAAATAATAATTGTTTTGCTTAAATAATAATGTATCCTGGTACATCAATAAAAAAAATATATACAAACAAATATTTACCATAGAAAAGACTTGTTTCATCTTTCTTGTTAAAACTGTCATCATTGCAATCTTCCTTTGGACTTTCATCAATGCCATCTACTGTTCGACTGCCATCTGTGACATCTTCTTCTTGACTGCCATATGTGTCTTCTTTTTCTTGACAGTCATCTTTGTGATACTCTTTTTAGGATGTGTAATAAATGTACAATATATATCCTAATGCTAAATTAGATTTTTTTTCCTATAGGCCTACTTTTTTTGTTTCTCAGTTGTAATTTTTTTTCTTTATAAGATTCTCTAATATCAATATTTTTAATATTTAAACTATTACGTTTCTTTTAATCACATTATCTCTTACAAAAACTACATTTATTTCACTCCAAACATTTTGCTCCGGGAAAAAAATACTTAAATCTGTTTAATAATATTTCTTCATTTTCTTCATTACTCTCCCATTCACACTTTTCATCTGACAATTTGTTTATTATATTTCTTTTATGGTATTTCTTTCTCAATTATGTGATTTTCCCAAACTGTCTCACTACAATCATTTAATAAAATTTTTTACCATTTTTAGATTTATGTTTCAAATTTTCTCTTAAGCTCCCTGATTTACTTTGAGCAGTCTGAAAATATAAAATTGAGAAGTAATTAGAAAAAAAAAAGAATACACTTAAATTTAATATAATACGTATTTATTTAAAACAAATAACTTAGTAATACTTGTCTGCCTCCTTGTTAAAAAATTGAATTTTTCTATTTGGTTCTATAATGTAACACTGATGATAAATGTTCATTAGTAAAGAACATAAATAATGTATTTATTACTAATCGAATAACATATACATTCAAACATTTTTTTAGCATATTATGCTTGTAAATATGTCCCTTAAAATCATAGAATAAGCTTTACAATCGCCTTCCGCCTGTCGTCTGCAACTTTTATCGTCTCAGTTTAATGGAATTAATCGATCAATTATAATTGTATGATTATTTTTGTTCATTTGCAAAATCAAATTTCAAATAACTATTATATCATGTTTAAAGCATTAAAAAAATAAATAAATCATGTCTCAAATTTATTAATCTATTATTTAAACACTGCAAAACGTTATAATATCAATTTTACAAATTCAATTTTGCTAAAGCAGATCGGTCTTAATTTTATTCCTTATCGCATTTTGAAATAATCAAATGAATCTTACAGTTAAAAAAAAACAAAAAAAAAACATGGAACATGAAAACAATGCATATTATATACGAAGTGGCTTTTTGGACCCGGCTATCAGTAGTGAGAGGTTGGGATTAAAACATGTTTAAAATATTAGTGTTGGGTTTGTAAGATAAACTTTGGTATCGAATGAAAGACAATTGAATGAACTATATGTTTGTAAACTAAATTCTTTAGTTTAACTAAATTAAACTACCACAAATGATATCCGAAAATGGAACCGCAAACGCCTCGCAGCAATTCGGACTCGGGTCACATTATATTGCCCTTCGGATGCCATTTAATAAGCAACACAGCCAATATGCATGAACTGGAAAATAAGGTTGACAATCATCCAAGAAGGTGTTTGCGAAACAGATGTGTCTTTAAATCGGTTTCAAATGACTCCAGTGTCTGGTTGTTTCTGAGATCGACAGGAAGGGCGTTCCAAATTGTTGGACCAGCAAATGCGAAAGTGCGCTTTCCGTAAGTCTCAAGGCAAAAAAGTGGTGTCGAGAGTTTGCCACTATCGGATGAGCGGAGTCGTCTAGTGGGTACATAAGGCGTCAGCAGCTCTTTCAGATAGGACGGCGCCAGGTCAAGTAAGCAGTGGTAGCACAAATTTGCGATTTTGTACACCGGCAGCCAGTAGAACTCTCTCAGAAGTGTTTTTGCATGGTCTAACTTGCATTTGCGGACAACAATGCAAGCCGCATTATTCTGTGCTATTTGAATTTTATCCAGGAGCGTAGCTGGAAGACCCACGATGACAGCCTTGCAATAGTCCATGCGTGATAGCACACATGCAGATATCAGCCTCTTTGTTGCATCAATTGTTAGGAAGGGCCTGATAAGACTAATCCTGCGCAGATCCAGAAACATCGCCTTGCATAGCATGTTAATATGACTTTCAAAAGTTAGTCTTCTATCTCGGTAGACACACCATAAACAAGCTCAAATTGAATGATGATAAGACTGAGCTGCTTCCCATCGCGACCGCTCGGAAGCAAAAATCTGCAAATTACACCTGAGAAAGTAATTGATGACGTTTATTTTGCACTGGTCATCCAGTGCTTAACCAACTGCATTGTCTTCTGTGTCATACTGAGCAGCTGATGGAACTGAATGAAATAGTGAAACGAGGTATGTGGAAGCTTGAAAAAAGGTAACAGGACAAAAAACAAGGACGTTTCGGCATAAAGCCTTCATCAGCCAACAAAAGAAATGAAAATACAACAAAGAAAAGAACACAGTAGAAAACTCAAGCAGTATTCATTCGTCTCTCCGGAAGTGGGAAAACAGGAAGCGAGAGAAAATAAATATTGACACCGTGAAAAATAAAGTCCACAATAATAATGGGCCAGAATATCAAGGGATACATCAACAAACAGCAATAAGAAAATAGATGAAATATAGGGAGACGGAGAAACATCAGTAGGATATTATTTGATTAATACCATATGGAGATATGGTGCCAAACAGCTGAATAAATTTATTTTCCATTTTAACCCTATCTGGTGTGTTACTGCATGAAATCAATGCCGTAATGGTTACATCCAAAGCACCTTTATGTTCTTTTTGGTTGAAATGAGAAGAGACAGGTGAAGAGAGGCGAACTTTTGACTTCTCTTGCACTAAAAACATTCTGACCAGCTACCTGCAGCTCACAGAAACACATAACAAAAATCTTATATTGTTAAAAGTCAAAAATGACATGACAATTTATACTCTTTTACACTTATAATTTTGTTTTTTTGGTTGAAATAATCTAATAATCAGTCAATTTTTAAGATTAAAACTTTAATTTGAGAAGGCGTGAGTATGCATGTCAACTAATCTAAACCCCTTACCTCCCACTAGTCAACAACTGTCAAACATTCCACCCCCCCCCCACCTATTTGGTTGACCTAATTAATGGACGCCCCTTCCCTCCCCGAAGAATTGAATGTACCACAACCACACTGTCTGTATCATCGGGCAGCCGATGTTGATAAATATGTTCATTGTCTATGAGTTATACTAGGGTAATAACATGTATTTATTTATTTTTTTTAATTTGTTAAAAAAAAATAACTTTTACCTACTTTTAACAGCAAAGCCAAAATATTTTTTTTAATCATGATTATACCGATATTTATTTTCACAAATAATCACAATCTATTAATGCAATATACTTTTCTAAGTCTCATTTAGATAAAAAAAAAATATATTTTTTTTAATGTTTACATTTTTTATGTTTTAATTGTATCTGATATTGAAGCTTTATTTGAAGACTAACTTGACTTATCTTAACTTTGAACGTTTAATTGATCGTAATTTAAGTTTAAAACATTTTGTGCATAAACTGATATTAGCAATATTATATTTTAAGCCAAATTTAAGCCGATCATTTACTTACATATCACATTTTTCACGTTTACAAAGGGTAAGTGTAAAATTATATAATGTATATCTTGCTGAAAGTTTATGGGATCTAGGTTATTGTTACTTGTTTTATTTTTATTTTTTTAACCACACCTAAGTTTTTCAGATAACTAATACTACAACTTCTCGGATCACAAATACTACAACTTGTTAGATAATAAATACTGCATCTTCTTAGATAATTATACAACTTGTCAGATAAAAAATACGACAACTTACAACACATACAATGAATGAAATCAAGAACTCCTCCAACTGATTTGTTTATGTTTATCGAATATTAAATACTACATTTTTCTTTTTGGAAAGTTCTTACCATTATTAATTTTTTAAATATTTTTTTGACATAAAATATTATGCTTTTAGATTTTCTTTTCTCTCCCTAAACATTAAACTTATTTTAAAAATAGACAATAAAATTACATAACCTTTCCTACATAGGCTAAAATTAAAATTGTAGCTACCACAAAATTGAAAATATTGCTCATAGACACATGATAAATTGCGGGCTTTTTTTTTTTATTGAACTACATTAACCACAATATGGACTTTAACACACACTCTTTACCCTTAACTATAGATAAGATCTACAACCCAATGGGCATTACGTCCCCTTAAAAACAATCTCTACCATTCTAACTCTAAATCATATCTATGTAATAAATTATATTCAACAGTATTATGCTGTTCTTTCTAAAATTGTAAGACCATGTGTATCTTAGGGGAGTCGAGCATATTGGATAAAGGGGCATAGAGAATAAGGGGTATTTTCTACCAAATCACCAGCCATATTTAATTTGCTTATGGCATCATTATTAGCGCAATTAATCTGCAATCTTTATTCACACAGCATTGCTATTTCTAAAGTGAAAAATAAGTCTTACAAGATAAAGTGTATTTGTTTACTATAAAAATTAAAATTTTAGGACCTCCTCTTTAGCATTATTTATCTGTTAGCATTTATTCAAACAATTTACCATTCCTATGCAGCCAGCCATGTAGCAGAAATTCAATTTGTTGAATATCTTTTTTAAAGGGCCCAGTGGATTATTTTAATTATTGATTCACTGTGCGCCATTTATGCTCTTTAATAATATTTTCAAAATATTGCTAGATATGTGTTTAACACAAGTTGGTGGAATATCACTTATGTTAGTAAAAGTTTGAATTCTTATTATTACCAGATAGAGTAAGATAATACATTTTTATTTTTAAATAATTATTATTTAATAGACTGATTGTTTTCTCAATAATTCCCTTGTGTTTCTTTTTTTTCCCTCGCAGATAAAATGGTTTGACACAGAGACTCAAACAGAAATGATGGTAATACAGCAGCTGAAGCCATTAAGGGGGCTGTACGACATCTTTTGGGGGTAGGAACATCTATTATGACTGTTAGCAAAGACAACATTTTCAAGTCTACGCAGATATTTCAAAAAAAGCCAAGCAATCTGGAATAGACCATATTTTGTTTTACATGTTTTCACAACACACTAAATGCTGACCGATTTTTATAATGAAGAAGAACTGCCCAGACCACAGCTCCAAGGAGGGAAGGCTCGAGTTGCTCACCATTTCAATATCAGTGTTGATTCATCAGCATAGGGCGATTGTCTACCTTGATTGTTTGCAATAATTGTTTGCTTATCATTTTATATTTATAATTTAAATTGTTTAGTGTTACAAGCAAATAAATTATTCATTTAACAATTTTGCTTGCATTTTTCAGTAACTGACACTATGGTTTTTAATTTTTTTTTAGGTATACTGAGTGTTTGTATTTGTATTGACATTTATATATGGTTCTCATATGAAAAATAACATTCAGTGCAATAATTGCCTTAAATTCACTACCTTCACTATAATTTAAATCAATTTCAAGTAAGCCACATATAATGATTCATTTTCCATATTGATTCAATGTGGCGCGGTGTAACGAGCTCCTTTATGCTAAGTGACACTTGGGTCTAAGTTCTAAAAATAACTCTGCCATCACGTTGTTTTCATGTGCCCAAATAAACACAATAATCATACAATAAATAAAAGGAATTCACCAATTTAACTTAAACTGACTAAGGTTAATTTATTATCTAAAATACACTGATGAGCAATACACAAAGCATACATCCTGACATATGATGAAATGTAATCGACATTTATATTAGAAGATACACTATAAAAAATTGTTGATGGTTGTCCTATAACTATAATGATTTAAAATACATATGCAGATTACAAGTAACAAAATACAGGCAAAAGGACTTCTGATTCACTCAATACGCTACTGACTCTTATAGTGAAATCTTTTGTAACTGGCTTTCGTCTTACGTCTGGTCTACTATTTATTCAGTTTTTATTAATGGCATCAAGTGCTTGGGATGATTTGTCTTCAAGTGTCGACGACAAAAAAGGGTGACCATTCCTGAAATATATGAAGAAATCACCTACACCATGTGGTCTATGCTAAGGCCCCAACTAGATACTTATAGTAGTCTTATATACTTCTAACGTCTTCCTTACATTACGGTAAACCGCACTAACTACCCTAAAGCTTCTCTATGCACACACCTTACATACACTTCATTTTGTTGTTGATTCTATGGCAAAACTGGCACACAATCTATGTGGCTATATATATATATATATATATATATATATATATATATATATATATATATATATATATATATATGTGTGTGTGTGTGTGTATATTATCTATATCCGCTCGTTACTCCCACGAAGCCCTGCAGTCTCCAATCGCTCCTACATATAAAATGACACTATCAAGTCTTTGTACCCATTTTGCATTTGATTTACCGCGAAGTAGGTGCATGTTTGCTTAATCGATGCCAAACGACTGAGTTTTCCTACTTGGTAAGCTTTGCGATGAGGTTAATGGTGTACCATAGACAAAGAAAAGGATCTACCTTGTAACAATGTTAACAGTGTTGGACCTGGATAACGCTTTAAATAGATTAATTGTAATCCCCCTTCCCCCAGGGTGTGCCGCCTCTCGACCATGGCTAATAGTCACACTGTGACACCCGGTACTGGTACAAAGTCAATCACTTAGCCCTGCCCTCTTTGAAAAGCTCTGTCAGCAAGCGTATTATATTTAACCACATTTTAAGGATTCCCAAAAAAGTCCACAAGCAATGTGCACATGCCATATGAACATATCTACAAAAACCTTTGACAATTAAACAAAAATGAGATTTCTGATCCACTTTGAATTCATGATTAGATTTAATCATTACATTATCTATCATTATCAAAAATTTCAGACTAAACTGACTACTCACTAATCTCTTCTTTCATTATTATCATCTTCATTATGGAATTTTCTGAGTACTCCATAATATCATTCTATAATACTTTAAATATTCATATTGTTATCTTCTTTTATTTATAACTTCAATATCCTACTATTTCTTCAGTTTTTATTAATTTTGACTAAACGTAATCAATATAGTTAGCAATCATGGGCGCCGGCAGAAAACTTTCTAGGGGGGGTGGGGGGGGGACAAATCGATTAACTTTCCAGGGGGGGGGCAACGATTTTTTAGTAATGTATTAATGTAGTTTTAATTTACTGTAGCGTATTCGTATGGTGAACGAACGAACAGGACATCAGCTTAGTTACTTTCTCTTTATTTTCTCTTGACTTTAATACATGTTTTTTTTATTTTGGTCTACAATTTTTTTATCCAATCAATCTGGGGGGGGGGGCACCCATGTTAGCAATGTCTGTTTTATTACATTACTGAATGCTGCAAGGGGAAGAAAAGTATATAAGGGGATATAGCCCATGCTAATCAATTGCAAATCATTTAGTTGTCATAAAAAAGTTAATTACATTAATATTATAAACTCATATTTGCACTAAATCTACATTGACATTTGTTAAGTTTATATTATAAAAAACAAAAAACATGATTTTTTTTAGAAATGATGTTAACAATTATTGTATTTAATAATTAATTTTTAAAGTTGCTCAAATACACAGTTTAATCACTAAAATTACAATAAATTTATAATTAAAACAATCAATGAAATCAAAGGAACAGTTATAAAAAAATACAATAAATAACAACTTAAGACAGAAAGGTAAATTAAAGGAACATTTTATCAAAACAATACAAATGCATTTCCATTCAGAAAGAAAAGAAGAGTTATCATTAAAATCAAAACAATAATTATCAACATTTCTTTTAAGTTTTAGTCATGAATGTAACATTTTAATTTATTTATTAAAACTTACACAAAGAAAGCATGAGATTAATACAATTTCATAACCGTTTAAATTTTGGCCTATACATTTTTATTTCATTTTAAAAGGACATTACACATTCTAAATAACTATTTTTGTTTTAATGCAATTTTTTTTTGTTTCCATTTTAAATCATGAATAAAGTTGTTGTTTTTTATAATGCACAATACACATTATGAAAAGAGTGGATCTATGAATTCACACCACAAACATTTCCAAAAAAAAAATAAGTCCACAGCTGATCTATACTCGACTAACCTAGTGCTACTAATCTAGATTCTACTATTCTATTGTCTGCTAATGTAGTGTCTACTCATCTAATTTATTCTAGTCTAGTGACTTCTAATCATTTTGTATTTTTTAAGCATTTTAAAACATTGTTCTATTAATTATGAAACAAAGAATTTAATATTAAAATAATAATTTTATTTTATTCCATTCATTTTTTTTTAAAGTGTTCATTTTACTACCAAGTAGCACTTCGTAAAGATGACTATATGTTGTGATCTCAAGCATTGAACAATTCAGTTGTTAAGATAATTCAAGTATGTAAAAAAAAAAAAAAAAAAA
>CAXITT010000343.1:767603-821719 GCA_964033795.1 Lymnaea stagnalis | reverse complement strand
TATATATATATATATATAAATATATATATATATATATATATATTTATATATATATATATATATATATATTTATATTTATATATATTTATTTATATATATATACATTTGGTCCTATATATAGGGCCTATATATATTGATATATATGTGAATATATGTTAATTTTTATTATTAAGAAATGTTAACTTTTAACTTTTATATTTTTTTATAGTTTTGACCAAGTTAATGTCTGAATGGCATAAATCTTATTTTATTGTAAAATTGAGGCAAAGTGTTAAATGTCTAATATGGGTTTAATTCTTATTTTGTTGTATAGTTGTTGACCAAGTGGTACATGGCTTTACTAGAATGAAATCAATTTTTTTTTTCAAAAAAATGAAACTACATAATCACCGACTATGTATTGAAAACTAACTCTTAAAAGACTTATTATTGAAGTAATCAACTGTAAAAAATAATACTTTTATTCCGTTTTCTTAATGTAACCAGATTTAGAAATATTTAACACAACTTTGTTGATTGAAGTATATTACTAAATTCCAATTAACTATAAATATACTTACCTCTATTCCTTACTGTAAATTAAACTAAAGAAATACTTACCCCCATTTTATAATTCTTGATGTAAATTAACTGGATGTTGTCTATTGTATTTATTTCTGTGAGATTATACCACCTGAGGATTTAATATCAATTATTTAAAATTCTACATAAGATAAAAAAAATTTAAAAAATGAAATATTTGACAGTTATTATAGGGGCTAAACGTTTGTTAAAAATGGAAACAACTTCCTACTTCTTGCTTCCCTCCCATTATTTGACTTTGTAAAGCCAATTAAATATGAAGTTTTATGTCATGAAACCTAGGGCTTACAGTGTGCAGTTGTTTTTTTTTTTTTCATTACTGGTTGGGTATTTAGAGAAAATAACCTTTGTGTCCAAATAATACAAACATGAATTAAATTCTAATTTGATAATTTACATTTTATGTATATTATCACCCTAGAATTTATAACTTTTTACATATACATTAAATGAAATCATTTTTTTTAAATTTAAAAATTGTATATTTTTTTACTTTATGTCATTTAGGAATTAGGGCCTACGTATAAAATTAATGAATTGCTACCTTCTTAAGTTTGCTTCATCACTTGTTTTGTGAGTGTCATTGCTCAAATTAATAAAAAAGTCTAATTAATTTTTTGTAACTTTGTTATATTATTAATTGTGGACATTTGTCTAGCACATAAGTCAACACAATGAGTTAAATACATTTGTCGTAACCATAAGTATTCATAGCCATATTTCCTGGGTACAAATAATAGTTTTATTATAAAATATATTTTCTAGTTACAGCTACTAGTTATATCATAACATACATTGTTTAAGAACAACCGATAGCTATATTATAAAACAAATTGTCTGGGTACAACTAATAGTAATATTTATATTAAAAACTATAAAGTCTAAATAAAAATAATAGTTAAATAATAATTAAAAACCATAATGTCTTGGCACAACTAATAGTTATAGTATAACAAATAATGTCTAGGAACAAATAATGGTAACATTTATAGCATAGCCTATATATTTAATTTTCTTTTGAGTGTGCAATGTATGCGTTGTTCTTGGCTGGAGTTGTCAGAACTTATAATCGTCTCCAACTAATAATACATGCGTGACATTTTAACGGTGTTTACTTTCTGAGTTTGTTTTCTCTCTGAGTTGTCTTCAAAAATTATCTAAGGATGATATGTGAAGTTACTTAGGGGTGATGTGTGGAGATGAAAAGGGGTGATTTTTTGAGTTAATTAAGGTTGATATGTGGAGTAACTTAGGGTGATGTGTGGAGTTAAAAAGGGGTGATGTGTTGAGTTAACTAGGGGTGATGTGTTGGGTTAACTAGGGGTGAAGTGTTGAGTTAACTAGGAGTGTTGTGTTGGGTTAACTAGGGGTCATGTGTTGAGTTAACTAGGGGTGAAGTGTTAAGTTAATTAGGGCTGATGTGTTGAGTTAACTAGGGGTGATGTGTTGGGTTAACTAGAGGTGATGTGTTGGGTTAGCAAGGAGTGATGTTTTGAGTTAAATAGGGGTGCTGTGTGGGATTAACTAGAGGTGATGTGTTGAATTAACTAGGAGAGATGTGCAGTTAACTAGGGGTGATGTGTTGAGTTAACTAGGGGTTATGTGTGGGATTAACTAGGGGTGATGTTTTGGGTTAACTAGGGATTATGTGTTGGATTAACTAGGGGTGATGTATTGAGTTAACTAGGGGAGATGTGTTGAGTTAACTAGGGGTGATGTGATGGGTTAACTAGGAGTTATGTGTTGGATTAACTAGGGGTGATGTGTTGGATTAACTAGGGGTGATGTGTTGAGTTAACTAGGAGTGATGTGTGGGATTAACTAGGGGGATGTGTGGGATTAACTAGGATGATGTGTTGGGTTAACTAGAGATACTGTGTTGAGTTAACTAGGGGTTATGTGTTGTATTAACTAGGGTAATGTGTTGAGTTAACTAGGGGTGATGTGTGGGATTAATTATGGGTGATTTTTTTGGTTAACTAGGGGTGATGTGTTGAGTTAACTAGGGGTGACGTGTGGGATTAACTAGGGGGGATGTGTTGGGTTAACTAGGGGAGATGTGCAGTTAACTAGGTGTGATGTGTTGAGTTAACTAGGGGTGATGTGTTGAGTTAACTATAGGTGATGTCTGGGATTAACTAGAGGTGATGTGTTGGGTTTACTAGGGGAGATGTGTTGAGTTAAATAGGGGTGATGTGTGGGATTAACTAGGGGTGATGTGTTGAGTTAACGTGGGTTGATGTGTTATTTAACTAGGGGTGATGTGTTGAGTTAACTAGGTTCCATTGTTGAGTTAACTTGGGATGATGTGTGAAATTAACTAGGGGTGATGTTTTGGATTATCTAGAGATGACATATTGGGTTAACTAGGGAAGATATGTTGGGTTACCTAGTGGTGATGTGTTTAGTTAACATGGGGTGATGTGTTAAGTTAACTAGGGGTGATGTGTTGAGTTATCTTGGGGTAATGTGGGAGATTAACTAGGGTTGATGTTTTGGGTTAATTAGGGGTGATGTGTTGGGTTAACTAGGAGTGATTTGTTGAGTTAACTTGGGGTGATGTGTGGGATTAACTAGGGGAAATGTTTTGGGTTAACTAGGGGTGAATTTTTGGGTTAACTATGGAAGAGGTGATGGTTTAACTAGGGAAGATGTGTTGGGTTAACTAGGGAAGATGTGCTGGGTTAACTAGGGGTGATGTGTTGGGTTAAGTAGGGATGATGTGTGGGGTTAACTAGGGTTTATGTGTGGGGTTAACTAGGGGTGGTGTGAGGGGTTAACTAGTGGTGGTGTGGGGGTTAACTAGGAAATGCAGTGGGGGTTAACTAGAGGTGGTGTGGGGGTTAACTAGGGTTGATGTGTGGGATTAACTTGGGGTGATTTTTTGGATTAACTAGGGGTGATGTGTTGAGTTAAATAGGGGTGATGTGTGGCATTAACTAAGGGTGATGTGTTGACTTAACTAGTAGTGATGTGTGGCATTAACTAGGGGGGATGTGTGGGATTAACTAGGGGTTATGTGTTTGGTTAACTAGGGGTGATGTGTTGTGTTAACTAGGGGTTATGCGTTGGATTATCTAGGGGTTATGTGTAGAGTTAAATAGGGTTGATGTGTGGGATTAACTAGATGTGAAGTGTTGGGTTAACTAGGGGCGAGGTGTTGAGTTAACTAGGGGTGATGTGTGGGATTAACTAGAGGTGCTGTGTTGAGTTAACTAGGGGTTATGTGTTTGATTAACTAGGGGTTATGTGTTGGATAAACTAGGGGTTATGTGTTGAGTTAACTAGGGGTGATGGGTGGGATTAATTAGGGGTGATGTGTTGGGTTAACTAGGGGAGATCTGTTGAGTTAACTATGGATGATGTGTTGGGTTAACTAGGGTTTATGTGTTGAGTTAACTAGGGGTGATGTGTTGAGTTAACTATAGGTGATGTCTGGGATTAACTAGTGGTGATGTGTTTGGTTTACTACGGGAGATGTGTTGAGTTAAATAGGGGTGATGTGGGGGATTAAATAGGATGATGTGTTGAGTTAACGTGGATTGATGTGTAAGTTAACTAGGGGTAATGTGTTGAGTTAACAAGGGTCGATTGTTAAGTTAACTTGGAGAAATGTGTGGATTTCACTAGGGGTGATGTGTTGGGTTACTAGAGGTGATGTGTTTGATTAACTAGGGAAGATATGTTGGGTTAACTAGTGGTTATGTGTTGAGTTAACATGTGGTGATGTGTTGAGTTAACTAGGGGTTATGTGTTGAGTTAACTTGGGGTGATGTGAGGGATTAACTAGGGGTGATGTTTTGCTTTTAACTAGGGTTGATTAGTTGGGTTAACAAGGGGTTGTGTGTTGAGTTAACTTGGGGTGATGTGTGGGATCAATTAGGGGTAATGTTTTGGGTTAACTAGGGAAGAGGTGTTGGGTTAACTAGGGGTGATGTGTTGGGTTAACTACGGAAGATGTGTTGGGTTAACTAGCGGTGATGTGTTGGGTTAAGTTGGGATGATGTGTGGGGTTAACTAGGGTTGATATGTGGGGTTATCTAGGGGTGGTGTGTGAGGTTAATTTGGGGTGGTGTGTTTGGTTAACTAGGGGTGATGTGGGGGGTTAACTAGGGGTGGTGTTAGGGGTTAACTAGGGGTGGTGTGGGGGTATAACTAGGGGTGGTGTGGGGGTTAACTTAGGATGGTGTGGGGGTTAACTAGGGGTGATGTGGGGGTTAACTAGGGTTGATGTGTGGGATTAACTAGGCGCGATGTGTGTTGTTAATGGGGTGTTCATATAATAAACTGTAGTTATCAGAATGAATTCAGTATGAGATGGGGTGCTGGTGGTTGATCGCTAGCGATGAGATAAAGAAAACATAAAAATAATTATATTTTATGTTGTATGTAAATGTTCTTTTGAAAAAAATTGTACTACTAAATGTGATTTGTAGTGGACTTTGGGAACAACACTCTTCTAGCTTATCGATTATCTTACAGGACTTTGGACAATTTCCTATCAAACTATCGCAGTTTTTGTGAAATTGCACACATTTCTACCTTTTCCGTTAAGTAAGTTAACATTGGAAACAACAATTTTCTGCCATATAAGCTAAGTAAGTTAACTTCGGAAACGTGTATGGTCTAAAAAAAATGATCAATAAATTGATCGTAGGCCCTTAAGATATAGGAGATGAAGAAGAAAAAGAAAAGTCTATTATTGTGTCTTATTTTTTTTTAGTTATTTGAAATTCCAAAATATCGAATTTCGGTTTAAGTCTTAGTAATCTGCTCCCAGTGTCTTCAACAAAATAATCCTTAATGATGCGCGATGATGCAGCCGTTTGTTATTACCTCTTTGCCGTCAGTTTTCCATTGGAAAATGAATGTATCACTCAGGTATACAGCTTTCAATCATAAATGGTCCGTGAGGTCTGACCAGGGTGTGTGGGTAAAATGTGACAAGTAACAATACGTAACAAAACCACTCAACTGGAACACAATTCGATTGGGACAAGCCACAATACACACACACACACACTCAAACACACAAACACTAAAAAAAACACACATACGCACCAACAACCACCCTCATAAAAATACACTAAAATACAAATACATACACACATACACACATAAACACTCAGGCTGAAAAACACAAACACATTGAAACACACACACATTAAAACACACAGAGAAAAAATTATACAATAAAAAACACACAAACACACATACATATACGCACAAACATAATCTCAAACACACAAAAGAAACACGCACAAAAGAGAAACACAAACACACACACAAAACACACACAAAGGGCACACAGACACAAAACATACACCAAAACACACAAAACACACAGACACAGACACACACACACATACAAAAATACACTCAAACACACACAAACAAATACATACGTTTAATGCGTGTCTATTTTTTGTTACTTTTTGTTTGTTAACTTTGGCAACAGATGGTTTTGTAAAAAAATATTAAAACATAGACGTTTTAAAATGTGGTTTCACTTTTAGCAGATTGTGGCCATTATTTGAGTCTATGTGTTTGATTTTTAGTAGATTGTGGCCATTGTTTGAGTCTATGTGTTTGATTTTTAGTAGATTGTGGCCATTGTTTGAGTCTATGTGTTTGATTTTTAGTAGATTGTGGCCATTGTTTGAATCTATGTTTTTCATTCTTAGCAGATGTTAGCCATTGTTTAAGTCTATGTGTTTCATTCTTTGCAGATTGTGGCCATTGCTTGAGTCTATGTGTTTCATTCTTAGCAGATTATGGCCATTGTTTGAGTCTATGTATTTAATTTATAGCAGATTATGGCCATTGTTTAAGCCTATGTGTTTCATTCTTAGCAGATTGTGTCCATTTTTTGAGTCTATGTGTTTCATTCTTAGCAGATTGTGTCCATTGTTTGAGTCTATGTGTTTCATTCTTAGCAGATTGTGGCAATTGTTTGAGCTTGTGCACGATGTTTAATTATTAATTTTAATTCATTTTTATTATAAACATCCCATTGGGTAGTCCCCCTAAAACAGGGTTTCAAACTCAAATTACAAATTATCCGGGGGCCGCAGTAGGTAGAGACAGAGTGACACTATGCCGCAACAAGTATTCCACAAAAAACGTATTACAAATTCAAAAAAGAATTACTGTTACAATCTGATCAAGCTTATTAATCACAAATAAAAACATTTAGTCCAACCTTTACCTTTTTAAGAAAATTAAATTCACGGTGATTTGAAGTAAAATTATTCTGCTTATAAATGCTATGAAAATAATGAGATTCTGGTAAGAAGAAAAAAAATAAAATATAAATTTAAATATGGCGATTCCCACGGTTATTTTAATACTAAAATGCACTTTGGCCATGATTGTCTCCCAAAATTCTATAAAATAATAACTTTTTGCTCCATTTTAAAAAGGTTTTTACCATTTTAATAAACGTCCAGACCTTGACAAACGTAATAAAATCATAAATAGACAAATCGGTGAGATTCGAATGAAACCGAAGCGAAGGGTAACAATTTAGTAATGAGATTGGGGAACATGTGCGGGCCACATTAACATTAAAACTTTTTGTCAAGTAGCGCCCGCAAATATCATCTTACGGGCCGCAGAGGGTTCGCGGGCCGCGAGTTTGAGACTCCTTCCGTAAAACCAACTAAGCATATCATTGCTCCCTCCCCATTTAGCCATATTGAGAACCACGATATCAATTGTTAGTCACAATTAGTTTTTATGAAATTGAATGTTTATAGAAAATAATATAGTTACAGATATTTGTAAAGATAACAACCTATTTGGTTGTTTTTACAACAATAGATATTGAAAAGAAAATTAATGTGTTTACTCCAAGTATTGGGAATTCCTTGGATTAGCCTGGTGTAACATACACGCAGGGCAAGTAAGAACGATGAATCATAGCAGTCAGAATGATCAATATGTTGAGCGTGGGCTCACAAAAAAAAAAGGAAATGAAGAAGGTAAAGAAAAGAAGCTATACATTTGACGAATGCGGTTGTCTAGATTCAACGGAAGTCTTTTAGAATGGAGTTCATATAACCAGGTCAGTCCAGAAGCCCCACAAACGGATCCAATTAAAGTGGTGTTCATTTGAACAGGACAGTTCAAAAGCCCCTAAAAATTGTTCACTTTTCACAATTGTTTGTTTTAAAATTGAATGTTAATGAAAAATAAAAAATTACCTTTGTTAAGATTTTCAAAAATGTATGTAGCTAAATAGATGACAGAGAGACAGACCGTCAAACAGAGAGAGAGAGAGAGAGAGAGAGAGAGGGGGGGAGAGAGTTAGAGAGAGAGAGTTTAACAGACAGACATACAGAGAGAGAGGGGGAGGAGATAGAGTGGCAGACAGAATAGTGTAGCAAAATGTATCATTTATTCCGTACATTACATCTATACATATATAACAATTAAAGCATGTATTACTGTCCCGTATGTGTTCCTATATCATTTGTCCTAATACGATAAAACATTTGTGAGTTGGTGAACACATTCCCGTAATTGTTTCTGAATTATTGCACATATTTTACAATATTTCCCTTTTGGACCCGGAGCCCTAAACCCTTTTATGAGCTATACATAATTTCCGTAAGTATGCGTTCATATACCGTTCATCCTATTGCGATAACAATTTGATAAGTTGTTATGTGCAGGCCGGTAACGGTTCCAGAAATATGCTATCCAATTTGAAATAATTATTTTGGGGCCGGGGGTCCTAAATTAATATTTTGTATATGAGCTCTACAAATATAATATGAAACAGAGCTATTGAGTGTGTGGATTGAGTTGAATCAAATACAAGCGACATTTCAGTTGTGTGTGAAATGATAAGTAGATTTCTAACTTAGTGAAACCATTTTACAATTTTGCATTAGGGGCCAGGGGCCCTTTTTTTTATTATTTTTTTTTTCTGAGCTATACAAATATGATTTTAAACAGAGCTACAGCATGGGTGGATAAATCGCTACAAGTGTGTGGACTAAATGTATCGAATCCATGCTTCTCAAGTGGACTGCTGTATGTTGCGTGGTCACTCGTCGAAGAAACTTTAATTTATTTAGTGTTCACACAAGATTGAAAAAACAAAAAAATATGGTCTATTTAAAATTACTTCAAAAAATAATCAAAGTGCAAACATATTTTTTCTTTGAGTGACATTGCAATCCATGCCGGGTTCTGGCTAGTAATGCTAGATTACTGTATTAGGACGTTCTCATGAGTGTTTTAATTTCTACTGTTTATAATTATACAATAGTGAAGTAAACAAGAAGACATGACAATTATGTCTAATAGGATTTCCCATTAATTTCCCTTTGAATGAAAGATTTCCTACATATTCTAATTTTTTTAAGGACATCCCATAGTTTTACGGTCAATTTACTTTGGGTCTAAATTTCACGGACGGTTAGTAGTTTAACATAATATACCCTATTTGATATAATATAATGTAAGATCCCTGATTAGCCATACGGTATGTTTCGTCTAATTAAATTGATACGCCATACGGAGTTATTTCTCATTCATTGTTTTAATATTGTGTAGGTCATATTTTGTATGTCATATTTTCTATGTTTTATGTGGAATGTCGTATTTTGTATTCCATGGTGCTTACGTCCCGATCGAAAGACTTCCTGGGCGGTGGGAGGAAGGGGGATGGTAGCGCAACACCTTTCTTCCGTAGTGGAAGCAAAGCCGTCCTGACCGCTTTAAGCGCAGCGGTTTTGGTCGACCGGGCGTCCCCAAGCCCAGGGGGGAGGTTCCCGCATGGTCTGGCGGTGGGGAGACCCGTCGTCTGGCCCGTGTGGAGGTGTGCCGGGGGTGGGGGTATTAAAAGCTCGCGCTCCAGGACCCATCAACGCCATCTACAATGTGGTTGTATTAATATGTCATGGTATGTGTTATATTAAGTATGTTATAATATGAATGTAATATATTTTTTTTAATATTGGTAAATGTGTAGTTAACGGCATGGGTTTTGCCAAAATTTGTCTCATCCTAAGTGCAGTGATATTAGAATGGGGCATCCCCACACTTGTTTTAAGGTCAAAAGACCAACAGTTGGGCCTAAAAGATGTCCCATTACTGGACTTATAATCTAAAGAGCAATGGTTTGACCGAAAAGATATCGGAACACTGGCCTAAGATCACCTTATTGTTCCCACAACGCCAAACAGTATGCACAAAGTCATCACTTTATTGTTCCCACAACGTCAAACAGTATGCACAAAGTCATCACTTTATTGTTCCCACAACGTCAAACAGTATGCATAAGTGACACGCTTCTGAACAAATTAAAGCTTATTTCTTTTATCCGGACTCAAGGCAGATAACTCTAGTAAATTTATATGTGATTTCTGCATCTATCAAGTAGCTAGCTACATTTTGATCTCACTAACACTACAAAAAAAAGTTTTGTTGATAGACAACGTATTAACTACCATTAAATATTATTAAGTCTTCAATGTAGTACATAGACATAAAGCTGGATACAAATATTTTCAAATATGTGCTGGACATTATCACAATTTGCGAGAGTATCTTAAGGGTTCAAATATGTCCACTTCTTAAGTAGGCAATGGTCTCGATTTACAAAAAAAAAATGGCATGCTTTATTGTTCACTCAAAATTTTAATTCACACAAACATGTATGGCTAGTCTGAACAGAAGGACACTGACAACACTGGAAAAAGCTATCGGTTAACATAACCATAAATCATAATATTGTGATAGACATTATTTAACTTCACAAACAGTCATGCTCTATCGTTTACCTAACTCCACAGCACAAATTTCGCATGCTCAGCATTTATTGGAAATATCAACGAAAAACTAGATCATGTTTTAATAGATTTTGTGAAGGAACAGTTTTATGTTACGACTCTAATCAACACAGATTTATATTGAAGTAAGAAGTTTTGCATGTTATGTTGTATAAGTAACTAACTGCTTCATTTTTGTGTAAAACACCATAATAAAATATATAGCATATACATTGAATTAATATTAGTGTTATGTATTTTAGATGCTTCAATGCAGGTAGCATTTTACAAGAGATAACCATCGTTTACAGTGTCACATGTGTTTCTGTGGCTTGACTAAATTGGATCTTAATTGAATAGTGTCCACGTCACTTGCAGTGTCCTGCGTGACCTCGTAATGTTATTTGGTTGTTGAAAAATATTTTGTCATGTCATATTTACATATTTAAACTGTTATATTTTATATAACCGTATTAATTGACATTTGATTCATTAATTACAACATGGTAAATGACATTATTATATTAGTATAATAACGAAATAAAATATACAATTGTATACACTTCTTACCTTGTAATTCATCCTGTTTGTTAATTCCAAATTTGCCTGTGCAAAGTTTGACCAGCAAAATGCCTTGTTACAACATTAAATAAGATTTTTAAAAATTTTCTTTTAATGATGAAAGATACTAAATCAACAAATGAAATTGCACGTTTTAAATACATTACTTACCATTGGTTGTGCTAGCATAACGTATTTTCACAAGTGGGTTCGGATAAAATAATAAAACACTTATTCCTCCACCACCACCCCCTTTTTCCCCAGCATGTTACGTCACATCCGGTTGATTTTATTAAGAAAGCAAAATTTTATAAACTTGCATGAGTCATGAGCCAGCTACACTCCAAGAGCAAGTCAAGACAGACAAAATCAGTGGCGTAGCTAAGGTTAAATACTTCTCATGAAAAGGCATACATAATCAGTGGCGTAGATAAGGTTAAATACTTCTCATGAAAAGGCAAACATAATCAGTGGCGTAGCTAAGGTTAAATACTTCCCATGAAAAGGCAGACATAATCAGTGGCGTAGATAAGGTTAAATACTTCTCATGAAAAGGCAAACATAATCAGTGGCGTAGAAAAGGTTAAACACTTCCCATGAAAAGGCAGACATAATCAGTGGCGTAGATAAGGTTAAATACTTCTCATGAAAAGGCAAACATAATCAGTGGCGTAGATAAGGTTAAACACTTCCCATGAAAAGGCAGAAATAATCAGTGGCGTAGCTAAGGTTAAATACTTCTAATGAAAAGACAGACAAAATCAGTGGCGTAGATAAGGTTAAATACTTCCCATGAAAAGGCAGACAAAATCAGTGGCGTAGATAAGGTTAAATACTTCTCATGAAAAGGCAGACAAAATCAGTGGCGTAGATAAGGTTAAATACTTCCCATGAAAAGGCAGACATAAGAAGTGGCGTAGATAAGGTTAAATACTTCCCATGAAAAGGCAGACATAATCAGTGGCGTAGATAAGGTTAAATACTTCTCATGAAAAGGCAAACATAATCAGTGGCGTAGCTAAGGTTAAATACTTCCCATGAAAAGGCAGACATAATCAGTTGCGTAGATAAGGTTAAATACGTCTCATGAAAAGGCAAACATAATCAGTGGCGTAGATAAGGTTAAACACTTCCCATGAAAAGGCAGACATAATCAGTGGCGTAGATAAGGTTAAATACTTCTCATGAAAAGGCAAACATAATCAGTGGCGTAGATAAGGTTAAACACTTCCCATGAAAAGGCAGAAATAATCAGTGGCGTAGCTAAGGTTAAATACTTCTAATGAAAAGACAGACAAAATCAGTGGCGTAGATAAGGTTAAATACTTCCCATGAAAAGGCAGACAAAATCAGTGGCGTAGATAAGGTTAAATACTTCTCATGAAAAGGCAGACAAAATCAGTGGCGTAGATAAGGTTAAATACTACCCATGAAAAGGCATACATAAGAAGTGGCGTAGCTAAGGTTAAATACTTCCCATGAAAAGGCAGACATAATCAGTGGCGTAGCTAAGTTTAAACACTTCCCATGAAAAGGCAGACATAACCAGTGGCGTAGCTAAGGTTAAACACTTCCCATGAAAAGGCAAACATAATCAGTGGCGTAGCTAAGGTTAAATACTTCTCATGAAAAGGCAAACATAATCAGTGGCGTAGCTAAGGTTAAATACTTCTCATGAAAAGGCAGACATAATCAGTGGCGTAGATAAGGTTAAATACTTCTCATGAAAAGGCAAACATAATCAGTGGCGTAGATAAGGTTAAATACTTCTCAGGAAAGGCAGACATAATCAGTGGCGTAGCTAAGGTTAAATACTTCTCATGAAAAGGCAAACATAATCAGTGGCGTGGCTAAGAATAAACACTTCCCATGAAAAGGCAAACATAATCAGTGGCGTAGATAAGGTTAAATACTTCTCATGAAAAGGCAGACATAATCATTGGCGTAGATAAGGTTACATACTTCTCATGAAAAGGCGAACATAATCAGTGGCGTAGCTAAGGTTAAATACTTCTCATGAAAAGGCAAACATAATCAGTGGCGTAGATAAGGTTAAACACTTCCCATGAAAAGGCAGACATAATCAGTGGCGTAGCTAAGGTTAAATACTTCTCATGAAAAGGCAGACATAATCAGTGGCGTAGCTAAGGTTAAACATTTCTCATTGAAAGGCAAACATAATCAGTGGCGTAGCTAAGGTTAAATACTTCTCATGAAAAGGCAGACATAATCAGTGGCGTAGCTAAGGTTAAATACCTCTAATGAAAAGGCAAACATAATCAGTGACGTAGCTAAGGTTAAATACTTCTCATGAAAAGGCAAACATAATCAGTGGCATAGCTAAGGTTAAATACTTCTCATGAAAAGGCAGACATAATCAGTGGCGTAGCTAAGGTTAAATACTTCTCATGAAAAGGCAAACATAATCAGTGGCGTAGCTAAGGTTAAACACTTCCCATGAAAAGTCAAACATAATCAGTGGCGTAGCTAAGGTTAAATACTTCTCATGAAAAGGCAAACATAATCAGTGGCGTAGCTAAGGTTAAATACTTCTCATGAAAAGGCAGACATAATCAGTGGCGTAGATAAGGTTAAATACTTCTCATGAAAAGGCAAACATAATTAATGGCGTAGCTAAGGTTAAATACTTCTCATGAAAAGGCAGACATAATCAGTGGCGTAGCTAAGGTTAAATACTTCTCATGAAAAGGCAGACATAATCAGTGGCGTAGCTATGGTTAAATACTTCTCATGAAAAGGCAGACATAATCAGTGGCGTAGATAAGGTTAAATACTTCCCATGAAAAGGCAGACATAATCAGTTGCGTAGCTAAGGTTAAATACTTCTCATGAAAAGGCAGACATAATCAGTGGCGTAGATAAGGTTAAATATTTCTCATGAAAAGGCAGACATAATCAGTGGCGTAGATAAGGTTAAATATTTCTCATGAAAAGGCAGACATGATCAGTGGCGTAGATAAGGTTAAATACTTCTCATGAAAAGGCAGACATAATCAGTAGCGTAGCTAAGGTTAAATACTTCTCATGAAAAGGCAGACATAATCAGTGGCGTAGCTAAGGTTAAACACTTCCCATGAAAAGGCAGACATAATCAGTGGCGTAGCTAAGGTTAAACACTTCCCATGAAAAGGCAAACATAATCAGTGGCGTAGCTAAGGTTAAATACTTCTCATGAAAAGGCAAACATAATCAGTGGCGTAGCTAAGGTTAAACACTTCCCATGAAAAGGCAAACATAATCAGTGGCGTAGCTAAGGTTAAATACTTCTCATGAAAAGGCAAACATAATCAGTGGCGTAGCTAAGGTTAAATACTTCTCATGAAAAGGCAGACATAATCAGTGGCGTAGATAAGGTTAAATACTTCTCATGAAAAGGCAAACATAATCAGTGGCGTAGATAAGGTTAAATACTTCTCATGAAAAGGCAGACATAATCAGTGGCGTAGCTAAGGTTAAATACTTCTCATGAAAAGGCAAACATAATCAGTGGCGTAGCTAAGGTTAAACACTTCCAATGAAAAGGCAAACATAATCAGTGGCGTAGCTAAGGTTAAATACTTCTCATGAAAAGGCAAACATAATCAGTGGCGTAGCTAAGGTTAAATACTTCTCATGAAAAGGCAGACATAATCAGTGGCGTAGCTAAGGTTAAATACCTCTCATGAAAAGGCAAACATAATCAGTGGCGTAGCTAAGTTTAAATACTTCTCATGAAAAGGCAAACATAATCAGTGGCGTAGCTAAGGTTAAATACTTCTCATGAAAAGGCAGACATAATCAGTGGCGTAGCTAAGGTTAAATACTTCTCATGAAAAGGCAAACATAATCAGTGGCGTAGCTAAGGTTAAACACTTCCCATGAAAAGTCAAACATAATCAGTGGCGTAGCTAAGGTTAAATACTTCTCATGAAAAGGCAGACATAATCAGTGGCGTAGCTAAGGTTAAATACTTCTCATGAAAAGGCAGACATAATCAGTGGCGTAGATAAGGTTAAATACTTCTCATGAAAAGGCAGACATAATCAGTGGCGTAGATAAGGTTAAATACTTCTCATGAAAAGGCAGACATAATCAGTGGCGTAGATAAGGTTAAATACTTCTCATGAAAAGGCAGACATAATCAGTGGCGTAGATAAGGTTAAATACTTCTCATGAAAAGGCAGACATAATCAGTGGCGTAGATAAGGTTAAATACTTCTCATGAAAAGGCAGACATAATCAGTGGCGTAGATAAGGTTAAATACTTCTCATGAAAAGGCAGACATAATCAGTGGCGTAGATAAGGTTAAATACTTCTCATGAAAAGGCAGACATAATCAGTGGCGTAGATAAGGTTAAATACTTCTCATGAAAAGGCAGACATAATCAGTGGCGTAGATAAGGTTAAATACTTCTCATGAAAAGGCAGACATAATCAGTGGCGTAGCTAAGGTTAAATACTTCTCATGAAAAGGCAGACATAATCAGTGGCGTAGCTAAGGTTAAATACTTCTCATGAAAAGGCAGACATAATCAGTGGCGTAGATAAGGTTAAATACTTCCCATGAAAAGGCAGACATAATCAGTGGCGTAGCTAAGGTTAAATACTTCTCATGAAAAGGCAGACATAATCAGTGGCGTAGATAAGGTTAAATACTTCTCATGAAAAGGCAGACATAATCAGTGGCGTAGATAAGGTTAAATACTTCTCATGAAAAGGCAGACATAATCAGTGGCGTAGCTAAGGTTAAATACTTCTCATGAAAAGGCAGACATAATCAGTGGCGTAGCTAAGGTTAAACACTTCCCATGAAAAAGCAAACATAATCAGTGGCTTAGCTAAGGTTAAATAATTCCCATGAAAAGGCAGACATAATCAGTGGCGTAGCTAAGGTTAAACACTTCCCATGCAAAGGCAGACATAATCAGTGAGTATTTAAAGTTGAGCACTGCCCACGACAAGACACACACAAGTAATGACGTAGCTAACGTTAGATATTGCACATGACAAGACACACATTATCAGTGGCATAGCTAACATTAAACACTGCCCATGACAAGACACACAATAGCAGTGGCGTGGCTAGAACTAAACATTTCCCTCGACGGTTTCGACGCCTTGCTCTAAAAAAGAATCTGTACTAATCCCAAATTGTCAACCGGTCTACCGTATCCTCCACCCCAACCTTCTTATGGGAGGTCATATAATGTCATTGTCATTAAGGCCATCCCGACCTGCCTACAACAGGCCGTACAATGTTACGATTATTTAAGTTATATAAACTCCATTCCCAGCCTTTTCGCCCTGCCCTAGCTACCGGATACAGATAACGCGAGAAGGAGGTTGAAGATTGACTTAACTCTTTATCACTTATTAAATAGCGCCAGCCATTTTAAGCATAACCCATCCACCCATGTTTATATCATCCGTTTAATCCATGTGTCAATCACCAATTCATCCAGGTGCACATCACACATATAATTTGTGAATACTTCACCCTTAATATTCAAGTGTGCATAACCCTTATCATCCGTGGGTACGTCTACTATTCCAATGATAATATCGTCATACTTTCTATCCACGTGCACATCTCCAATTCTAATTATGTGTACACCAGAATTTCACTTATGTATGCATCATCAACTCAATCAATGTGTACATTAAAAATAACATTCAAGTGTACATCCCCCATTTCTTCGATGTGTACATTGCCTAATCAATCCACGTCTATATATCCCACATTACAACCAATTGTACATCACCAACAAAAACATGTAGCTGTATTGTATTAATTTAAAGAATTGTAAGTCAATGTTGTACTAAGGATAAATGTGCATTGAAAAACTATTCTTTTTTGCTTTTCTTTTCTTTTTTTTTCCTTTTTTTTTCAACCAAGTGTTAAGAAAACTCTTTGAACTTCACGTAATAGGAAGAAAATATTGAAAATATTTACATTTTTGTAAAATTAGCACAAAGAATAATTTACATAATACGTAAGACACTTTATTTAATGTCTTACTTTGCTAAACAAAATTTAAAGATATTGAAAGTCATCTGAAGACATCATTATAAATAGACTTGTCAAAGGAACACCACAGGAAACGATTATTTTATAATTCACAAGTCGTGCATGAAAACATGGACTGGATGAATAAGCAGACGAGAGATGATTTTTTTTGTCACAAGTATCCATTGTGTGTAACAATTATGTAATACTAAACAACTCTCATGAGGTACACAAGTAATGATGTTTATGAACCACTGGCATGAGGTACACAAGTGATGATGTTTATGAACCACTGGCATGAGGGTAGACAAGTGATGATGTTTATGAACCACTGACATGAGGTACACACGTGAAGCTGTTTTTGAATTGCTGACATGTATTACACAAGTGCTAATGTTGAGTGGTAACGTTGGGTAGAAATCTTAGTAATGATACTGTTTCCACTAGTCATGCTCTACTTAAGATTAAAAAAAAAAGATTTTAAAAAAAGCAACGTATTATTTATTTGCTACAACAGGTCTATTTATAACCGACTTGACAAGGTCAGTAAATATCCAGCAGATCTGGTCTAAGCTAACCTCTACATTACAAACACCGATGACTCAGGCGTTCATCCAATTTTTAGTTTCCCCGATGTTTACTAGGCAACTTGTAAATACATTTCATTATGCAGTGTTTCAGTGTCGTGTCTACCGAGTGTCACACATTATGATCGGCATAAATAGGTTTAATCACTTTAGGTGCCACTCCCTCATTGTGTACATTAATAATGCACAATTGCTAAGACAAGTTGTATGTAATCCAGCAGCGATGGGTTGTCTAAATACCTGTCAAATGTAATCAAAGAGAGATGGGTTGTCTAAATACCTGTCAAATGTAATCACAGAGAGATGGGTTGTCTAAATACCTGTCAAATGTAATCAAACATAGATGGGTTGTCTAAATACCTGTCAAATGTAATCAAACAGATGGGTTCTTTAAATACCTGTCAAATGTAATCAAACAGAAATGGGTTCTCTAAATACCTGTCAAATGTAATCAAACAGAGATGGGTTGTCTAAATACCCCTCAAATGTAATGAGACAAATGAACTTCGTAGAAATCTCACTGGGGAGTTTGGCAGAATCCCAGCTAGTTTGCTAACTATATCCCCAGGTATAACCTTCAAACACCTATTTATTTAAATATAGAAATTCCGCCCCTGAAATTATGTGCAGATATCCTTCCATTAAAATCAAATAATTCAGACGCCCAGGCAAGCAAAATAAATCCCCCAGGCCTTGTCAAAAGCCTTCCTTCAACAAAGTATTCTATAAATAACCGATATTAAGTTCCCAAGTAGTTATAAAACGCCAGCAAAGTGTAGAAGGACACGCTTCAGTAGGTCGTCAGTCAAATCCTTTCGCGTCTACATGGCGTAACGTGGTGCATGACATTTTTTTTTTCTGTTCCACAAAGATTGAGATTGTCAATCTGTACATTTCCTGTTTGACCTACATGACTTTGGTTACCATTAAGTAGCTCTAGCTCAGTTCTTTCCAACCCGTAGCCATTGATCTGATTACCATTACGTAGCTCTACAACAGTTCTATCCAACGCGTAGCAATTGATCTGATTACCATTACGTAGCTCTACAACAGTTCTATCCAACGCGTAGCCATTGATCTGATTACCATTATGTAGATCTAGAATAGTTCTATCCAACCCGTAGCCTTTGACCTGATTACCATTCCGTGGCTCTAGAGCAGT
Organism: Lymnaea stagnalis; assembly: GCA_964033795.1. NCBI lineage: Eukaryota > Metazoa > Mollusca > Gastropoda > Lymnaeidae > Lymnaea > Lymnaea stagnalis. Next base: position 803,037 of record CAXITT010000343.1, on the reverse strand, counting down.
TCTGTCTAAACCGTAGCCAGTGATTTGATTTTCAATAACCTGCCAGGATAGGCATCATGGGTTTTATATATATATACTGATGTATGCTAATGTAATCATTCAAACAAAAAGACATCAGATATTTAGTCACAAAATCCATTTGCATATTTTCAAATAATAGACAAATACAAGGAGCGTCATTTTAAAACAATCTTAAACAAGCTTATTTAATTGGTAATGTGATTGTATCAACAATTATTCAAATCTAAAGAGACTCGTTAAAAAAAAAATTGGTTGTACACTTATTTTGCACATTGGGTTGAGGAACTATGCTCTATTTTAGCAGGAGGGGGGAATCTGGGTTTGTCATCCTGTTTATTGACTATGCATCTCTAAATGACTATGCATTAAAGTGGGAGAGTTTAGGTAGACTAAGCACTTGACAAATGATTGAATGTTTGTTACTGGTTCCAGTCATTAACTTCTTGTTAAGCAATTTTTTATGTTAATATGTTTCTCTTAGATATGGAATTTCATAGTGTATATGCATATAACAAATTAACTGTATATATCATTTTCAAGTTCTAAGCAACAAATTATTTATTTAAATACTTTATAAAATACATACGCATAAAAAAATAAACATAAATATGTCTCACTTCATCCTCATTTATGTTCAACAAAATATTAATTGAAGAAAAGCAAGTGTGTCCCTGTGGTAATTTGACTTTTAATATATATATGTGAGGAGTATCTCTCGTATGAGATCTCCTCTTGGCTCTCTGTCTAGGGATACGTTATTTGAGCCAATTTACAACACATACATAACACCTATCTATATACATATAGTATAGACTGAAACAAAGTCTTAGTTAAAGGTGAAATTAACTACAAATATTTATTGCATAATAATATTTACAACTTCCTCCGTAAAACATTCGTGGTGCTTAATATACATACATCAAACGGATTTCATCCAATTAGAAAGGTTTATCAACACAACGCAAGTGTCCCTAACATACAGACGGTATCATCATTACTACTGCTATATTGCTCAAGTTATATGCTCGATCTTGGTAAACTTAGCCTTTATAGTTTCTGTGATGGTCTTGGTGGATCACACAGTGTGGGAGTCCCTTCTGTTCCAGAAGCGTGTCCCTGATCCGGCCTTCGTAGCTGTTCCAGGCGTAGCGAAGTCGGAGTTCCCGGTCGTAGATTCCGTGGAATGTCTGCGATGGGGAAAATGACTCTCCCACGATGAATCGTGGTAGCGAGAGTCACTGGAACTCGAAGTCCTTTTGGTAGCTGACAGGTAGTTTGGTGTAGGATGTAGATCAATCCCCTAACGCCAGCTCGAGGTAAGTCGGTCCAGTAATGGAAACCAGGCTAAAGGCAAAGGATTGGATAAGTATCCAAGCGAATAGCCATAAGCTGATAAGTCACGTTCAACTAGCAACGAATTCAGATCGATGTATGGAAGGTGACATAGCTCGTGCATATACATCCAAATGGTGGATGGGATTATAAGTCTGATCATTGTCAGCGTAAGCAGATCTTGCTTCGCGACAATGTTGGACAAAGCAACCATTTCAATTAATAAAGAATTGGACATGGTAGTATTATCAATCATTAAAATTATAGGTACATGATATTCATATTGTCTTGTTTTTAAAAGAGACATGTGCACTTTAGAGCAACACATACCATTCCCATGATGGAATGGTGGCGGGTCGTTGCACGCGGCAAAATCTATAATAGAATTCATAATATCAATATAGATGAATATAGGCATTATTAGAATAAGATCAAACACGAACGAATAATATAAATACATGGGCAGTAACATGATACCAAAATCATGGTAACGTACTTACTAGTACTCTAGGTAACAGTCGCAGTTCAGAATCTCGCTAGTGAAGTACTAAGTCCAGTTACTTCAAGCGTTCACAACTGAGTGATCAGATCTTAAAAGACGTGTACTTGCTAAGTCCTAGGCTGCAGTTATGAATCACGCTAGAGAAGTTCCTAAGTCCAGATCCTTCAGGCGTTCACGGTCAAGTGAGCATGATCATAAAAGACAGACTGTTGCTTGTTCAGACTATTTATTCGAGTTGGGTGGCGATTAGGTGAGGATTCAATTGGGTGATTCAAATGTTCTATGCTTTTCCATCCAATGACAATCACTTTCGACGTAGCGGGTTTTGACCTCCCACCCTCAAGGTTTTCCGGGGTGAAGTGAAAATCCAAATTCACGCTTATGCGTGAGCAAACTGGTACAGAAATGCAATAACAACTAAGAGGCGCTACTCCGCTTAGTTGTCTCCAGGGCAGAAATGAGGGGGGTGGCGGTATTAATTTCTCAAGGTCCAGTGTCCAGGAGGAGCGAACACAAATTTCATTTTTTTGGGATGAGCAGCATTGAGAAGAAATGTCATAGCACAAGGGAAACCACTCGGGTTAGTCTACTGCGGGGTAAAACATAGGGAGGGAAGGGGGTTATAGTACAGGGTATTCAAAGGCGTAATTGAGGGAAAAGAAATTTTATAAAGTCCAGATCCAGATCATCACAACTGTCCATCGTATCATCTGGAATTGCAGTGAGTTGTTGTTCATGCGCCAGTGCATTTTACTGAGTGATTTAAACACTTTTAAAATTATTCCGTTTTCGGCTCGTTGGCCCTTAATTCGTATTTTTTCATATATGAGCTTTGTAAAAAATAATTTCCATACGCGATCCTACGCCATTTATCCGATTGCAAAAAAACTTTGGTGACATGTTGACAGAACAGGCGCAAAGGTTTTTAAATTATTATAAACTTTTCAAAATATTCCAATTTGAGCCAGGGGCCCTATTTACGTTTTTTTCTTATACGAGCTTTATAAATATAATATCAAACCGTATACGTTCCTGTACCATTCATGCGATTGCGACAAAACTTTGACGCGTTGTTATCTATAAACATACCCATTTTACTCATTCATTACAACCCTTTTAAAATATTCCGTTTTCAGCCGTTGACCCAAATTCTTATTTTTTCTTATATGAGCTTTGTAAAAAATAATTTTCTATGCGCTCCTATACCATTTTTCAGAATGCGATAACAATTTAGTGAGATGTTGTTCTATCGCCCACAAAGGTTTTTAAATTACTACAACCGTTTTAAAATATTCAGTGTTGAGCCAGGGGCCATATGTTTGTTTCCTACAAAATGAGCTATATAAATATAAATTCAAACCGTATGCGCTCCTACATCATTCAAGCGATTGCGATAAAACTGAGGTGAGTTGTTGTCCATAAGCCAGAGCATTTTTCTAAGCCATTATAACCCTTCTAAAATATTCCGTTTTTTTGGCAATCGCCCAAAATTCGTGTTTTTTTCCTTACATTAGGAGCTTTATAAAAATAATTTCCGTATGCGCTCCTCTACATTATTAGAACGCGATAAAATTTTAGAGAGATGTTGTGCGCGCGCCCGCAAAGGTTTCTTAAATGATTACAACCATTTTAAAATACTCCGTTTTTTGCCAGGGGTCCTATGTTTGTTTTTTTTCTATATTAGCTATACAACTATAATTTCAAAGAGAGCTAATGCATGGATGGATTGCTATTTGATCAAATACAAATAGTGATATTAAATTGAGTGTGTGACATATTAAGTAGGTTTCTGAAGTAATACAACAGTTCTACAATATTCCATTTGTGGCGGGGGGGGGGCCCTAAATTCGTTTTCCACACTTCTATTATCTATATAATTATCGTATGCATTTCTTTACCATTCATTCGATTGTGATAAAACTGGGTCAAGTGAAATGCGCTCTAACAAAATATTTCTAAATTAGAAAAAAAACATTTTTCAAATATTGCATTTGGGCCAGTGACCCTAACTTCATATTTTCTTCTAAGAGCTTTGTAACTATAATTTTAAACAGAGCTATTGCATGTGTGGATGTAGCTGAATCCACCGGCAATTTTTTCAAATTTAGTACATCCGTTGTACAATATTCCAATTAGGGCTGGGGACCCTAAATTCAATTTTTTTTCTTAAATGAGCTTCATCAATATAATTCATAACGGAGATATAAAACTACCGCCCTTGAACAATTTACACATTTGTAGTAAAGCAGAGAAAGTACTTTTTTACATTTTTAGTTTAGAGAGTATATTTGTTATTTGTATAAATAAGCTTGAATTTTATGACGTATTTTAGAATCGGAAATGACATCGAAATCGTTTTTTTTTCAACTAAGAGTATTTCTTGAATAGCGTCTTTTAATTTCAGATTTGTTTTGTGTTATGTAAAGACATTTTACATGAATCGATGGTTTCTCAAGTAATTAAATAACACACTTGACAACGTAGGTATTGAACTAATGTCATTTTTTTACCGCTAGAATTTACGATTTATAAATTAATGAGAAACTATACAACTGGACATCTCCTGCCAACAATGAACATACCTATTGCGCAAGGTTTTCGTGTAAAAAGATGAGAGATCCTAACGTGTGACAATTATTAACGTTTGGAATATTGTAAAATAATTGAATCAAATACAAACAGCGAATTTGTTTTAATTGTGAAATACCATTGCTAATAACAGATGTCACAAAGCAATAATTTCGCTATCAAATCAATTATGCCACCAAAACAAAAAGTTTTGGGTCAATCTAAACCGCAATCACGAAAGAAAAAGCAGTCCCAATCTTTCGAAACAGTTGAGCAACGGAAAGCAAGACTAGAATCCACTCGAGTACGCAATGCTCAATACCGTTCACCTGAAACAGTCGAGCAACGGAAACCAATAATCAAAACCGGCCGAGTAAGCAATGCTGAAACCCGTTTCTCTGAATCATTCGAGCAGCGAGAAACAAGACTGGATTGCGATAGAGTACTCACTGCTCGATTCAGACGAACACAGCACGCTGAATTTAATCTTAGTACTTTCAATTACGCTGCTAATTATGATTACAGTCTTAATTCAAGTGTTGTTATTGGAAAAATAGATCATCTATGCATGTATTGCAGTGCACTCAAATTTAAAAAGAAAACACCGGGAATTTTCTGCACGGATGGGAAAATGAAATTGCCAGAATTATATTCACCATCGGAACCATTATCAACGTTGGTATCAGGTGACAATAGCCAATCGAAACATTTCTTGGCAAACATACGCAAATGCAATTCCTGTTTTTAAATGACATCGTTCGGTGCAACAAATATCGTGCACGAGAATTACATGCCAACATTTAAAGTAAAGTGCAAGGCAAAATTTACCATCGTGTAGGATCTCTGATGCCAATTCCGAACACAGATCACAAATGTCTTCAAATAATTTCATGGGGAATACTGATGAACAAATCGATCAATGTTGTCATATAAATACGGGCACTAAAAGAGAAATCGTCCCAGCAATGCAAACGTTATTTTTCCAAACAACGAATTAATTCAAATGTATAGAATTGCACTTGAAAAGATGCCAATTGATGAATGCAAAGTCATAGGTAGAGCAGACTAAACACCTGTCGGTCAACATGAAAGACAATACAATGCACCAACAATTGATGAAGTGGCAATCGTTATAGTTGTCGAAGAATTTAACTCACGTGATATAATTCTTCATCGCAGGAGTGGGGATGTTCAGCGAGTCTCAGAATCTTATCGCTTATACGTTTGATTGCAATATCTTATTTTATTTTGGCAAAGAGAAGATGGACATCATTTTGACATCAAATTGAGAAATTCGAATAAGAATGTCAGTGCCATGAAATACTATTCATATCAATTGATGATTAGTGAGTTGGGAATGACCTCTCGGAATCGATCTGCAAACAATATTTTCCCTCTTGATTTGAAACGAGAAATGCACTTTGATATCGCAGCATTAGGTACGGTAAATTTGTTCAAATGAATCTTCTGAAATTGATTTCATCGAAGTTATTATTTTAAATGGAAAATTTAAACTAGGTGATGTACTTTTGCCATTCACCCCAATGATTCCAACAAATATGCGATTTGAATTCAAACGCCTACAGTTTCCAATGCGACACGCGTCTACAATGACTATCTACAAAGCTCAGGGACAATCGCTACAAGTTTGCGGACCAAATTTGGAAAATTCATGCTTCGCCAATGGACAGCTGTATGTGGCCTGCTGTCGCGTCGGAAAATCTTCTGATTTATTCATGTATATACCAGATGGAAAAACAAGAAAATCTTTGAGCATTTAAAAGCTCTTGAAGAAACATAATTACCATGCAAACACTTTCTTTCTTTGAGTGGCATTGCAACGCATGCCAGGTACTCGCTAGTATATATATAAAAATGAATGTCTTTATATTTGTATGTCTCGTATGCCCTCATACGCCATTCATGCGATTGCGACATAACTTTGGTCAGTTGTTTTCCACATATCCGGCCATTTAAGTGAGTGATTCAACCCTTATACAACGTTCCGTTTTTAGCCTAAGGCCCTTTATATGTTGTTTTCTTAAATGAGCTTTGTAAAAAAATAATTTACATATGCGCTCCTATGTCATTTATTCGATTCCAAATTATAAAACTTTTGTGAGATGTCCATAAATGTTTCTAAATTACTACAAACGTTTTAAAATATTCAGTTTTGAGCCAGGGGCTCTATATTTCATTTTCCTTAAATGAACTATATAAATATATTTTCAAACCATATGCGCCCCTACACCATTCATGCGATTGCAGCAAAACTTTGGGGAGTTTTTTCCATACGATCAGCATTTGACTGTGTTATTTAAACACTTTTAAAATATTCCGTGTTCGGCCAGGGCCCTTACATCGTAGTTTTTCTCCTATGAGCTTTTTTAGAAAAAAAAAACCAATGCGCTCTTACGCCATTTATCCCATTACATAAAAAAATTTGTGAGATGTTGCCGCTAGCACGACCGCGAGGTTTTTGAATCATTAGAAGCGTTTCAAAATATTCCGTTTTGAGCAAGGGCCCTATGTTCGTTTTTTCTTATATAAACTATATTAATATATTTTCAAACCGTATGCGCTCCTACACCATTAATGCGATTGCGACAAAGCTTTGTTGCATGCACATTTTACTCATTCATTACAACACTTTTAAAATATTCCGTTTTCAACCGTTGGACCCAAATTAATATTTTTACTTATATGAGCGTTGTAAAAAAATAATTTTCATAAGCGCTCCTACACCATTTTCCAGAATGCGATAAAACTTTAGTGAGATGTTGTTCAATCGCCCACAAAGGTTCTTAAATTATTACAACCGTTAAAAAATATTCATGTTAGAGCCAGGGGCCCTATGTTCGTTTTTTTCTAATATAAGCTATATATATATAATTTCAAACTGTATGCGCTCCTACACCATTCAAGCGATTGCGATAAAACTGATCTAATGCAAGGATGGATAGCATTTTTAATAAATTACAAATTGTAACATTAAATTGTGTGTGTATGTAGGTTTCTGAATTAATACACAAATTCTACAATGTTCCGTTTATAGCCTGGGACCCAAAATTCGTTTTCCTATCTTTTATTAACTATATAATTATCGTATGCATTTCTAAACCATTCATCCGATTGTGCTAAAACATAATCAATTGAATTGCGCACTACCGCAAATGCTTCTAAATTAGAAAAAACTTTTTACAATATTCCGTTTGGGCCAGGGACCATAATTTCGTTTTCTCTCCTAAGAGCTTTATAACTATAATTTCAAACAGAGCTATTGTATGTGTGGATGGAGCTGAATCCACTCGCAATTTTTTCTAACTTAGTACAGCCATTTGAAAATATTCGTTTTCGTTTTCTTAAATGAGCTTCATCAATATAATTTAAAACGGAGCTATCAAAATACCGTTTTTAAACAAATGACACATTTGTAGTAAAGCAGAGAAAACACGTTTTTCATTTTTAGTGTAGAGAGTATTTTTGTTATTTTTATAAATAAGCTTGAATTTTGTGACGTATTTTGGAATGGGACACGACGTTGAACACATGTTGTTGTTTTTTTTTTAAATTAAACGTATTTCTTGAATAGAGTCTTATAATTTCGGATTTTTTTTGTGTGAAGTAAAGATATTTTACATCAATCGATGGTTTCTTAAGTAATTAAATAACACACATTACAACGTATGTATTTAACTATGTTAATATCGTGATTTTAACGTTGTAATTTATGATTTATAATTGAATGTGAAGCTATACAACTGGAACTCTCCTGCCAAAAATGAACGTACCTATTGTTATAGGTTTTCGTGGAATGAGATGTAATAGCTTAACGTGTGAAAATTATTAAGTTAGCAATATCGTAAATTAATCTAAACCAAAACAAACAGTGACATCTCACTTTGTGTGTGGCCTAAGAAATTGTGTTAATTGTGAAATACCATTGCTAAGAACAGATATCACATGCATTTGTAATATTCGCCACAAAGCAATAAATTCGCTGTCATATGCCACCCAAACGAAAAGCTATTGGTTTTTCTACACCTCAAGCACGAAAGAAAAAAATCATCACGCGCTTCGGAAACATTTGAGCAACGAGAAGCAAGATTGGAAACTGCTCGATTACGCAATGCTCAAACTCGTTCATCTGAAACAGTCAAGCAAAAGAAAGCAAAATTCACCATGCATGTCAGATGGGAAACACAAAACGATACACATGAGATTTAATTGCGGAGACAATCACTGGCAATAATGGCTATCCAATGTATCGTCGAGGATCAACTACAAATTGTGGCAAATCAATTACTTTAAAAGAACGAAAAAATGATGTCGAAGTGGATAATCGTTGGTTTGTACCGTATTCACCGTTACTGTCGAACATGTTCAAAGCACACATCAATGTAGAGCATTGCAATTTCCATGAAATCGATCAAGTACATTTGCAAATGTGTTAACAAAGTAAGCGATATGGCAGTTTTGGGAGCGGAAAAAAAATCTTTATCAATCGATGAAGTCTACCACTATCAACTTGGACGCTACATTAATAGCAATAAAGCAGTATGGCTTATTTTATAATTTCCAAGTCATGAACGCCATCCAACAGTTGTTCATTTGGCAGTGCACGTTGAAAATGGACAGCGAGTGTACTTTAAAACAGAAAATGCACGTGTAAGAGCAGTGTCACTCCTTCAACAACGTTAACTGCATTTTTCTCATTGTGCCGGAATGATATTTGTGCAAAGACGCTACTTTACTCTGAAGTGCAAACATATTACACATGGAATGCATCAGCAAAAAGTTTTTTACGTCGCAAACAGGGTAAAGCATTTGAAGAACACCCCAATTTATATTTGGCTCACGCATTTGGCCGTCTGTACACTGTTCACCCAAACAATGAAAATGCTTTTACTTGCGATTACTGTTAATCAACGTACGTGGACCAACATCCTTCCAAGAACTGAGAACAGTAAACGGTCAAGGAATTGCCACTTATCGTGAAGCTTGCAAAGAATTAAAACTTTTAGTAAACGATGTTCATTGGGATACTTCGCTCTCTGATGCATCGAATATTGCTCAACCACAGCAAATACGCACTTTGTTCGCAATCATATGCTCCCCATCCAATCCAAAAGATCTTTCGGAGAAATACAAAGATGACATGAATGAAGGCATCCTATATCATTTGCGTGAAACGAATCAAAATCAGGACATTAAATTTACACCAAACGTGTATAACGAGGCATTGGTTTCGATTGAGGACATATGTTTGGAATCTCTAACAATTCACTGGTAGAGTTTGGAATGACATCTGCTAATCGATCTGCAAAAAAACTTTTCAATCGTGATTTGCAACGAGAATTTCACTTTGACAACCAAGAAATAGGTACATTTGTTCAGATAAATCTACCGATATTGGCTCCATAACAACTAATAGTGTATGACAGAATTATGCATGCAATTACCAAACAAAGCGGTGGACTATATTTCCTAGATGCGCCCGGAGGCACAGGACAAACTTTCCTAATTTCACTTATGTTGGCGACAATACGATCACAAAAAAATAATGCACCAAGTATCGCATCATCTAGAATTGCAGCAACTCTGTTGGATGGTGGCCTCAATACCCGCAGATGAATTAAATGCCTGCCTAAAATCATCAGTATTATGTCAAGATGTACAGAAATCGACTTGGAAGACCATATTCGTGTACAACTACACAATGATGCATCCGGTGATTGATTTTCAAAACAATTGTTGCACATTGGGAATGGGAAAATGGTAATTGATGATTCCACAAAAGTATCACATAGCCAACAAGCTTCTGTAAAATTACAGACAGCATTGACGAATTGATTCAAAAAGTTTTTCCAAATATGAGTTTTACAATATTACAAAAATCATCAGTGGCTCAGTGCACGTGTTATATTAGCAGCTAAAAAACACTATGTCAATGCCATCAACTTAAGCATTCAAAATTAAATCCCAGGTAAAAAAGGGACAACTTATAAGTCCATCGATACTGTCTTGAATTAAGACGAAGTTGTTAATTATGCAATCACTAGATTTGCCAGGCATTTCATCGCACATTTTAAAATTGACAATTGGCGTGTCTATTATTCTTTAACGAAACATAAATCCACCACTACTTTACAACGGTAACAAGTTTCAGGCCAAAATATGAGGAAAAATACCATCGAAGCTACTTTTTTAAATGGAAAATTTAGGAGTAGAAGATATATTGTTGCCACGCATCCCAATGATTCCAACAGATATTCCATTGGATTTCAAGTGTCTATAGTTTCCGGTGTGACACGCGTTTGCAATGACTATCTAGAACGCGCAGGAACAGTCGCTACAAGTTTGCAGACTAAATTTGGAAAATCCATGCTTCTCCCAAAGACAGCTGTATGTCCCCTGCTCTCGCTTTGGAAAACCTTCTGATTGATTCGTGTATGCACTAGACGGAAAACCAAAAAAGAATTGTGCATTTAAAATCTCTACAAGAAACATATTTAAAATGCAACTAATTTCTTTTTTTTTTGATTGGCATTGCAAGGCATGCCGGGTACTCGCTAAGTTTTCTTATATTTCTTCCCATAAATTAGTCTTTCCAATTCTTGAAATTATATGTAGACTTAATGAAAACTAGTTTAATAGAGAAAGCAGAAGAGAGACAGCTGTAAAAATTGGAGTAAAATGAAGACTACTTTTTATGTATTTGTCAGGTACACATGAAACCCAGATGTCAGAAGGCGGAGAAGCAGATCTACCCAAATATTTGGATAACTGTACGAAGAATCCAGGTCACACGGAGTTTTTCAACGATTTTAACATACATTACATGTCTGAAGGTCAACGTAACAAAAAGCTATTTAAGTACATCAAAGTTGTAGCTGACCTGACGGTCAGGGTGGGTGTTAAAATGAACAGTGAAAGAAGACCAGAGTTTTGGCCAAACACTAATCAAACATATCCATTTCATGACAAGAGAGGGAGTAATGACATGAAGACATGAACAGGGAAGTTATGGTATGTAAATAGGTGGAACAAGGCAGACATCAAGAAATATAATAAAGGAACTTGTAAATGTCACACGTGTCAACACTCGGACACACCCAGCAAAATTTTGGGGAAAGTATGGATGTACACGGCCAGACATGTGGTTTTGATGACCTTGAGGCGAGGTACACCACGTGTATATCGTTCTATGATAGACAAGATAGTCCTTTGGTCATACTTGATGGCTGGAATGTGTATAAGGCCAACATTAAGGAAGACTGGTGTGTGTTGACAGCTGTTACTTGTGATGTTGATTTACTGGATAAACTGGACAAAATGGTGAGACATTGGTATTATCTATGGAATAAAATAAACAACATATATTTTAGTTCTAGAGATAAGATAAAGCTTTCATTCATAATATCACATCCACATAGATGTACAAAACAGATCTCTGTAGGACTCTGGTTAAACAGGTACAAGGTCAGTTGGATTAAGACCAAGTTAACGTACAAACATTTACGTGTCCAGGTAGTAGTGGGGCTCGTGTCCACTTTTTGGTCTACGATGGCTGGAGGTTAAATGACCACCATGTACACTGTGGGGTCAATTCTGCGAGAGTAAATTTTAGTGTGACTAGTCGTGAAAGTCATAATATTTTAAATATATAATACAAAAGTTTTTCAATATTTTTTTTACAAATAAATTGAAACAGACAACAAAAATTAATACGCCCAAGGAACCGACTCAACACCATGCTCAATGGATACCCTTACCTTCAGTATTGCCACCCAATTCCATCTTATGATCTTAAAAAATACATATTTTTATTTTTTTCATAACTCTTCTTTTGTATAAAGTATTACATAACATTATTTGAACTTTTACCTTTGATCCTATAAAAGTATACATTATGCGGCATTTGAAACTATTTCATTAATTGAATTCCATTTTTTTTTAATTATTTTTTTTTTTTAATACATGATATACAATAAAAATGAGGAAATAAAACAATAGTATTGTCTTTATTCTCTGTATGTTTTATGGTAATGTTGAATAAAAGTTACATTTACATACATTGACATTATGGTTAATGTGCGAAATTTGGATAAAACTCTGCAGTGGATGCCACAGTATGCTCGGTGAGGTAAGATGTTGGCAAATCTCAGTGCAGAAATTTTAGCAACATTTGATTGGACAGAATAAAATGGATTGTGGCATCATGGGTGTCAATATATTTTGTGGATGCCTCCGTGTTGGTGATGTTGCAAAATGTGGGTAAAATTGAATGAGTTTAGTTTTAATGAGAAGGATGTGGCTTCATGTGGTTAATAATGTATGGAAGTTGCTTAAGTGTGTGGGATGTTGCAACATGTTTGACTCTTTTATGGTTGATTCCTCAGCGTGGGTCATTTGACAACTTAAGTGAGACTCTTTGTTGTTGGTGCCTCAGTGTGGTGTATGCAAACATGTTTGTAAAATAAATTGTGGTTGCCTCAAAGTGAGGATATGGCAAACAATGTAAAACTTAAGGTAGGGTGTCACATGTGTGTGAATGTCTATTATTCCCCATGGTTGTGTTAATAATAATAATAATAAGACGTCTTATATAGCGCGCTACCCCAGCCTAGGGCTGGGCTCACCGCGCTGTACATACAATTTTATCAAAAGAGACATAATTATGACATTAAATTAAAATACATTTATGAAAAAAATAACAGCAATGTATATTCACCCACCCCACCACATAACTTTTACAAGACAAACCATGGACGGCAGCCAGCAAGATCATTTATCGGTCAGAGAAGGGGAATCAGTCAGGGTAGTATAATTTAAAAAGATATGTTTTTAGTGCAGTTTTGAAGGCATGGGTGGATGGTATATTGCGTATGTTTAGTGGCAAAGAATTCCATTGTTTCGGGGCGCAGAAAGAGAAAGATCGTTCACCATGTTTTAGTGTGTGTCTTGGGAACTGACAGAATACGCGTGTCTGCAGATGAGTGGAGCTGTCAAAGGGGTGAATAGACAGAAAGAAGTTCGGTTAGATATGAAGGGCAGAAATCCAAGAAAAAGTTGTGACAGAGCACAGACAACTTGTAGTCGATGCGTGCCTGTATAGGTAGCCAATGAAGGGAATGGAGTAGTCGAGTGACGTGATCACGTTTTATTGCCTTTAAAACTAGCCTAGCAGCTGAGTTTTGAACTTTCTGCAGTTTTTCTATGCAATGTTTTGGTGAACCTGACAGAAGAGAGTTGCAATAGTCAAGACGAGAGAGAACTAGAGCACATTCTAGAGTTTTTGTAGCGCTAACTGTGAGGTAGCGGCGTATGGAGCTGATAGTAATATGAATTTAGCACCGGCTTTGTTAAATATCAATAGATATTGTAGGGGTGAAGGGCACAGGAATAAATGGGACTTGCAAAAAAAAATAAATACAAAATAAAAATTAAAAAAAAATATATAAAAAAAATAATATAAAAATCAGTCGCAATTACAAACACTTTCTGATGAGGTTTTTGGTTACTCATGTTTGACCCCGTCTAGTACATTGGCTACCAGCTAAAATTTTACTGAGGTAGGACTCTCCAAACGCCATGGTTTCCCCGGAATATCTAGTGATGGAGGTTCGGTCAACAGATGCGTTACGGTTTCCGTGACCAGGCTGCAATGCCGTGGAGGTTGGGTTCTTATTGTTATCTAGCCTTTAAAAGTATGTGCGGATGGTACAGTGCTCTATGTTGCCTGCAACCTAAAGCCAACCACATTTCTTTTCTGCTAGGAGTGGGCACGTTAGCAAAGATGCCTCTGACGGTTGTGTTGTCTGCCCATATCCTTTCATCCTGAAATAGCCTTCCAACCAGTTATTCATTCCCAAGTAAGTTTTGGATACTTCTGGCTGAGCCTGGGCAGCTCCGGTTTTTACCAGGGAGTCGGCTATTTTATTGCCACTGACGTTGACATGCCCTGGGATCCGTTTTGGAGTCACCATTTCTCCTAGTTTACCGATATTGCACACGTCATTTTTACGAAACAGTATCGTACCACGTACCACAGTTTCGTTTATGGGTTATAGTAAATTTAAAAACACAAACAATTGAATTCTTAGAATGAACTGTCTTTATTAAACACACGACTAAATTACATCGCCAGCGGCTGCCATTATTCAATCACAACACCCTACAACAGTGCGTCATTTCCCCTTACGCAAAATATGTAACTCAATCTATATATTTATAAATGAATGTGTGCATGTATGTATGTCTCGTATGCGCTCCTACACCATTCATGCGATTGCAACAAAACTTTGGTCATTTTCTATCCAAATAAATGGCCATTAATATGAGTCATTAAAAATCTTTATAAAATGTTCCGTTCCTAGCCATTGGCCATTAATTCTTTTTTTTTTTTATCTGTGAGCTCTGTAAAAAATATTTTCCACATGCGCTCCTAAGCCATTTATCCGATTTCGATAAAACTTTGGTTGAGATGTTACGAGCATGCCCGTAAATGTTTTTGAATAATTACAACCGTTTTCGAATATTCAGTTTTGAGCCAGTGGCTCTATGTTGCATTCTCCTTATAATGAGCTACATAAATATTTTTTCAAACCGTATGCACTCCTACACCATTCATGCGATTGCTACAAAACTTAGTGAGTTGTTTTCGATGCACAAATGCCTTTTACTGTGTGATTTAAACACCTTTAAAAATATTCCGTTTTCGGCCGTTAGCTCTTAATTCGTATTTTTTATAATATGAGTTTTGTAAAAAAAAAAAAATTCATATGCGCTCCTACGCCATTTATCCGATTCCGATAAAACTTTGGTGAGTTGTTGCAACCATGTCCATGAAGGTTTTTAAATAATTGCAACCGTTTATAAGTATTCAGTTTTGAGCTAGGGGCCTTATATTCCTTTAACCTAGTATGAGCTATATAAATATATTTTCAAACTTTATGTGCTTCTAAACCAATTATGCGATTGCTACAAAACTAAGTGAGTTGTTGTCCAAGCGCCAGTGCATTTTACTGTGTTATTTTGAAACTTTAAAAATATTCCGTTTTCGGCCGTTGGCCCTTATTCGTATTTTTTCTTATATGAGCCTTGTAAAAACTAATTTCCATATGCGCCCCTACGCCATTTATCCGATTGCAATAAAACTTTAATGAGATGTTGGAAGCACGGCTGCAAAAGTTTTTCAATTATTATAAACTTTTCAAAATATTCCGATTTGAGCCAGGGGCCCTATTTACGTTTTTTTCTAATTCTAGCTTTATAAGTATAATTTCAAACCGCATGCGCTCCTGCACCATTCATGAGATAGCGACAAAACTTTGACGAGTTGTTTGTTATCTATAAACATACTCATTTTACTTTGTTATTACAACACTTTAAAAATATTTCGTTTTCGGCCGTTGACCCAAATTCATATTTTTTTCTAATATGACCTTTGTAAAATATTATTTTTTCTTATGCGCTCGTATAACGTTTTTCAGAATGCGATAAACATTTAGTGAGATGTTGTTCTATCGCCCACAAAGGTTCTTAAATTACTACAACCTTTTTAAAATATTCAGTGTTGAACCAGGGGCCATATGTTTGTTTCTTACAAAATGAGCAATATAAATATAATTTCAAACCGTATATGGAGAGCCAGAGCATTTTTCAAAGCCATTATAACCCTTCTAAAATATTCCGTTTTTTTGGCAATTGGTCCCAAATTCGTGTTTTTTCCTTATATTAGGAGCTTTATAAAAAATAATGTCCGTATACGCTTCGCTACATTATTAGAATGCGATAAAATTTTAGAGAGATGTTTTGCGCAGGCCCGCAAAGGTTTCTTAAATGATTACCACCATTTTAAAATACTCCGTTTTTAGCCAGGGGTCCTATGTTATTTTTTTCTATATTAGCTATACAACTATAATTTCAAACAGAGCTAATGCATGGATGGATAGCTTTTTAATCAAATACAAATAGTGATATTAAATTGAGTGTGTGACATATTAAGTAGGTTTCTGAAGTAATACAACAATTCTACAATATTCCATTTGTGGTGGGGGGCCCTAAATTCGTTTTCAACACTTAATAATAATAATAATAATAATAAAGTTCATTTCAAAAACACGCTTCATCCCCAAAGGCTCGAAGCGCGGTACAAAGTCAACAAAAAACATATCTATAATTCACCACATTTAAAACAAACACAACACTACAAAAACTAATTACAAGCATACAATGTCAAAGTCTTTCTAGCCATTTCAACCCGGAGCAACACAGCAACACATGGAAAATAAGGTAGACAATCATCCCAGAAGGTATTTGCGAAATAGATGTGTCTTTAGATCTGTTTTAAAGGACTCCAGTGTCTGGTTGTTTCTAAGATCGACAGGAAGGGCGTTCCAAATTGTTGGACCAGCAAATGCGAAAGTGCGCTTTCCGTAAGTCTCAAGGCAAACACGTGGTGTCGAGAGTTTGCCACTATCGGATGAGCGGAGCTCTCTACTGGGTACATAAGGCGTCAGCAGCTCTTTCAGATAGGACGGCGCCAGGTCATGTAAGCAGCGGTAGCACAAAGTTGCGATTTTGTACTCCATGCGAGCACGCACTGGCAGCCAGTGCAGCTCTCTCAGAAGTGTTTTTGCATGGTCAAACTTGCGTTTGCGGAGAACAATGCGAGCCGCATTATTCTGCGCTATTTGAATTTTATCCAGGAGCGTAGCTGGAAGACCCACCATGAGAGCATTGCAATAGTCCATGCGTGATAGCACAAATGCAGACATCAGCCTCTTTGTTGTATCAATTGTTAGGAAGGGCCTGATTTGACTAATCCTGCGCAGCTCCAGAAAAATCGCCCTGCATAGCATGTTAATATGACTTTCAAAAGTTAGTCTTCTATCTAGGTAGACACCCAGGTACCGCACTGTTTGAGCTAACTCAATACGCACACCTGAGAGAGTAATGGATGTCGTGTTATTTGCAGATTTCTGCTTCTGAGCGGTCGCAATGTGGAGCAGCTCAGTCTTATCATCATTTAATTTGAGCTTGTTAATGGTCATCCAGTGCTTTACCGACTCCATTGTCTTCTGTGTAATACTTAGCAGCTCAGGGAACTATTATCTATATAATTATCGTCTGCATTTCTATACCACTCATTCAATTGTGATAATCTGGGTCACGTGAAATGCGTACTACAGAAAATGTTTCTAAATTAGAAAAAAACATTTTACAATATTCCGTTTGGGCCAGTGACCCTAATTTTATATTTTCTTTTAAGAGCTTTGTAACTATAATTTCAAACAGAGCTATTGCATGTGTTAAAGTACCTGAATCCGCCGGAATTTTTTTTTAATTTAGTACATCCATTGTACAATATTTCAATTAGGGCTTGGGACCCTAAATTCAATTTATTTTCTTAAATGAGCTTCATCAATATAATTTATAACGGAGATATCAACACTACCGTCCTTGAACAAGTTATACATTTGTAGTAAAGCAGAGAAAACATGTTTTTGCATTTTTAGTGTAGAGAGTATTTTTGTTATTTGTATAAATAAGCTTGAATTTTGTGACGTATTTTATAATCGGAAATGACATTGAAATCGCGTTTTTTTTTCAACCAAGAGTATTTCTTGAATAAAGTCTTATCATTTCGGAGATGTTTTGTGTTATGTAAATACATTTTACACCAATCAATTGTTTCTCAAGTTATTAAATAACACACTTGACAACGTAGGTATTGAACTGTGGTCATTTTTTTGCCGCTGAAATTTACGATTTATAAAGTAATGAGAAATTATACAAATGGAAATCTCCTGACAACAATGAACGTACTTATTGTGCAAGGTTGCAATGTAAAAAGATGGGAGATCCTAACGTGTGAAAATTATGAACGTTAGGAATATTGTAAATTAATTGAATCAAATACTAACAGTGATATTTCATTTTGTTTGTGACCTAACAAGTTGTTTTAACTGTGAAATACCATTGCTAATAACAGATGTAACAAAGCAATAATTCCGCTGTCAAATCAATTTTGCCACCCAAACAAAAATTTTGGATCAATCTAAACCTCAAGCACAAAAGGAAAAGAAGTCCCGATCATTCGAAACAGTTGTGTAACGGAAAGCAAGACTAAAATCCACTCGAGAACGCAATGCTCAATACCGATACATTGAAACAGTCGAGCAACGGAAACCAAGAATCAAAACCGGCCGAGTAAGCAATGCTGAAACCCGTTTGTCTGAATCATTCGAGCAGCGAGAAACAAGACTGGATTCCGATAGAGTACGCACTGCTCGATCCAGACAAAACTGCAAGCTGAATTAAATCTTTCTTAGTACATTCAATTAGGATACTAATTATGATAACAGTTTTTAATCCAAGTGTGGTTATTGGAAAAATAGATCAATAATGCGTCTATTGCAGTGCCCTCAAATTTAAAAAAAAACGAAACACCGGGAATTTGCTGCGCGGATGGAAAAATGAAATTGCCAGAATTACATTCACCACCGCAACCATAATCAACTTGGTATCAGGTGAAACAAGCCAATCGAAACATTTTTTAGCAAACATACGTAAGTGCAATTCATGTTTCCAAATGACATCGTTCGGTGCAACAAATATTGTGTGCGAGAATTACATGCCAACATTTAAAGTAAAGTGCAGGTCAAAATTAATCATCGTGTAGGATCTCTGATGCCAATGCCAAACACAGATCACAAATGTCTTCAAATGATTTCATGGAAAATACTGATGAACAAATCGATCAACACTGTCATATCAATACGGGCACTAAACGAGAAATCGTCGCTGCAATTCAAAAGTTATTTTTGCAACACAACGAATAAATTCAAATGTATTGAATTGCACTTGAAAAGATGCCGATTGATGAATACAAAGTCATAAAAAGAGAAGACTAAACATCTGTCGGCCAACATGAAAGACACTACAATGCACCTACAATTGATGAAGTGGCGATAGTTATAGTTGTCGAAGAATTTAACTCACATGATATAATTCTTCATCGCAGAGGTGGGGATGTTCAGCAATTATCAGAAACTCATCGCTCATACGATTGATTTGAATATCCTATTTTATTTTGGCAAGGAGAAGACGGATATCATTTTGACATCAAATTAAGAAATTCGAATAAGAATGTCAGTGCCATGAAATACTATTTATATCGATTGATGATTCGTGAGTTGGGAATGTCCTTTCGGAATAGATCTGCCAACAAACTGTTCGCTCTTAATTTGCAACGAGAAACGCACTTTGATATCGAAGCATTAGGTGCGTTACATTTGTTCAAATTAATCTTCTGAAATTGGTTCCCTTGAAGTTACTATTTTAAATGGAAAAGTTAGACTAGGTGATGTACTTTTGCTATTCACCCAAATGATTCCAACAGATATGCCATTTGAATTCCAACGCCTACAGTTTCCGATGCGACACGCGTCTACAATGACTATCTACAAAGCTCAGGGACAATCGCTACAAGTTTGCGGACTAAATTTGGAAAACCCATGCTTTGTGCATGGACAGATGTATATTATGGCCTTCTCTGCATCGGAAAATCATCTTATTTATGTGTGTATATACCAGATGGAAAAACAAGAAAAACTTTGAGTATTTAAAAGCTCTTGAAGAAACATAATTCACATGGAAACACTTTCTTTCTTTGAGTGGCAATTCAACGCATGCCGGGTACTCGCTAGTGAAAAATAAAAATGTAAATGAAGTAATAACACAAAATGTGAGCAAAATTCTCAACTATGATAAATATAACACCACGACAAGTATCGTCCCAATCATTTCACACAATGACACTTATTGTTCAATCATTTCACACCATACCACTTATCGTCCAAAACATTTCACAACATGACAAGTATCATCTCAATCATTTCACACCATGCCACATATTGTCACAGTAATTTTCACACCATGACATTTAAAGTTTCAATCATTTCACACCATAACACGAATCGTCCCAATCATTAAACAACATGTGAAATTTCGTCCGAATCATTTAACACCATGACACTTATCGTCCCAATCATTTCACACCATGACAATTATTGTCTTAATCATTTCACACCATGACACTTACTGTCCTGTTATTTCACATAACGACACTTATCATCCCAGTCATTTGCACCATGCAAGTTATCGTCCCTATCATTTCACACCATGACATTTATTGACGCAATCATTTCACACCATGAAACTTATCATCGCAATCATTTGACACCATGCCACTCATCGTCAAATCATTTTACACCATGCCACTTATCGTTTAAAGTATTTCACTTCATGACACTTGTCGTCCCAAACTTTTCACAGCATGAAACTTATCGTCCCAGTAATTTCACACCATTTTATTTATCGTCCAAATTTTCTACCATGACACTTAGTGTCCCAATCATTTAACACAATTCCACTTATCTTCGCAATCATTTCAAACCTTGACACGTATCTCCCAATCATTTCACAACATGTGAAATTTCGTCCCGATCATTTTACACCAAGACACTTATCGTCCCAATCATTTCACGCTATCATTTTACACCATGACACTTATTATCGCAATCATTTGACACCATGCCACTCATCGTCCCAATCATTTCACACCATGACACGTATCGTCCCAATAATTTCACACCATAACATTTATTCTTTCAATCACTTCACAACATGACACTATCGTCGCAATCATTTTACACCATGAAACGTATTGTTCCAATCATTTCATACCTTGCCACTTAACGCCCCAATCGTTTCATATCATGACACATATCGTCCCAATCATTTCACACAGTGACACTTATATCCTAATCATTTCAAACCAAGCCACTTATCGTCCAAACTAATTCACTTCATGACACTTTTCGTCCCAAACTTTTCACACCATGACACTTATCGTCCCAATCATTTCAAACCATGCGACTTATCGTCCCAATCATTTCACACCTTGCCACTTAACATCCCAATCATTTTTCACCGAGCCGCTTATCTACCCAATCATTTCACACCATGCCACTTATCATTCAAATATTTCACACCATGCCATTTATCCCTCCAATCATTTCAAACCATGACACTTATTGTCCCAATCTTTTCACCATGATACTTATCCTCCCAATCATTTCACACCAGGACACTTTTCGTCCCAATCATTTCACACCATTACAATTATCGTCCAAATTAATTCACACAATGACACTTATTGTCCAAATAACTTCAAATCATGCCCCTCATCGTCCCAATCATTTCACATATTGCCACTTTTCGTTCCAATCATTTCACACCATGCATTTTATCTCCCAATCATTTCTCTCCATCTCACTTATTGTCCAAATCATATCACACCATGACATCTATCGTCCCAATCCTTTTCCGCCATGCCACTTAACATCCCAATCGTTTCACACCAGGACACTTATAGTCCCAATTATTTTAAACCATGCCACTTATCATTTTAAAAATTTGATACCATTCCACTTAACACCCCCATCATTTTACCCAATTTCATTTACCCTCGCAATCAGTTCACCATGCTGCTTATTGTCAAGATTATTTCACACCATGTCACGTATCGTCCCAGTCACTTCTCATCATGCCACTTATCGTCCCAATCATTTCACTCCATAACACGTATCGTCCCAATCATTTTAAACAATGTGACATATCGTCCCAATCATTTCACACCATGAATTTTATCATTTTACACCATGCCACTTATCGTCCCAATCATTTCACACCACGACACATATCGTCCCAATCATTTCGCACCAAGCCTTGTATCGTCCCAATCATTTCACACCATGCCACTTATCGTTCCAATCATTTCACACTGTGCCATTTAAAGTCCCAGTAATTTCACACCATGAAACTTAGCATCCCAATAATTTCACTCAATGCCACTTATCGTCCTAATCATTTCACATCACGGTCCCTTTCGTCCCAATCATTTCACACCATGATACTTATCATGCCAATCATTTCACACCATGCCAATTATCATCCCAATTGATTCACACCATGACACTTATTGCCCAATCATTTCACACCATGCCACTTATCATCCCAATCATTTCACACCATTACATTGATTGTTTCAATCACTTCACACATCATGACACCTTTCGTCCCAATCATTTCACACCATGCGACTTATTGTCCCAGTCTTTTACAACTTTGACACTTATCGTCCCATCATTTCACACAATGACACGTATCGTCCCAAACATTTGACACCATGCCAATTATCGTCGCAATCATTTCACACCATGCCACTTATCGCCCCAGTAATTTCACACCATGACTCTAATCGTCCCAATGATTTCACACCATTGTAATTATTTTTAAAATCATTTCACACCTTGTGTTACGTAGCACAATTACCTGTGCGTGAACTTTCATCGACCTCGTAGTACACTCCTAGCAGACAGTAAAGTCTGTTGTGGGCGTTGCTAAATCTCTTAGATGTAGCTTGTTTACAATCGGCTTTCAATTACGCATTGGGTAGAATGTCTCCGGGTATCTTCTCGAATGTACTCGTTAACCCGAGATATGTTAACAACACGTCATAAGCCCTTCTGGAAGCGTCTTACTCTAATGTATATAAAGGATTGACATATACGAGAGACGGAGATTGAGATAGCTTTTATTAACTTCACGAGACGTGTATTACTCTTTGTATTCTTATATATGTGTTTATTTCGCATATCATCATTATTCATTTGCACATTAGATTGTCATTATATTTTTTTTCTTTTGTAATTATATTAAGACTTAATAAATCTTATTAATTCTAACTAGAGACCGCTTTGGGTGTCGTATCTTTAATATTGTTGACTCTATGGAAACGTCCTTCGTTAGGCACTGTTTACAACAAGCCAATTAAAATTAAAATAAGAGATTAATTTCTCCCAATATACGTCAGTCCGTAACTAATTTGGGTTGCTCCTCCGAGATATAGCGGACTACATATTATTATTTTTCTCAAGTACCCAATTGTAACAAATTGGGGTAGATCGTCCGCGATAACTGAATCAATGATATTATTTTTCTTAAGTCCTAATTTTAACAAATTGTGGGCTCTTCCGTGGATAACCGAATTCATACTTTATTCTCATTAGTCCGCAATTTTAACAAATTGTGATCTCTTCCGAGGGTAAATTGAATCCATAATTTGCATTACACTAATAATACATTGAGTGTTTGTTTGTGGAGTTAGACCCCTGTTTACTTTAATATACTCAGACTAAATTTGAGTACAGGTTGCCATTTAACGATACCAACAACAGAGCTGGTTTCAATTTTCCTTTAAATTCAATTAAATTAGATTGTGCACTGAGCTTAATATTTTATAAATTAGTGTTATATTTTGCCTGTGTCTAAATGGATTTTGATGTTGAAAAACCATCAGTAGAGGCATCAGACAAATGTTCTAGAAAGGAGCTATTTAACATTGCTAAGAATTTAAGAATAAATGTAGCTCATTCGGCTGTAAAAAAGACCATACGAGATATCATCATCGTCCACTTAGTGGATGAAGAGGTGTTGTCTGAAGACGAACAAGCCCCAGTCACACAACGGCATAATCCTAATATGGAGCTCCAACTGAAGCTAAATGCTCAAAGAGAGAGAGATGAAAAAGAACGAGAGCTCAAACAAATGGAGCTAAATGCTCAAAGAGAGAGCGATGAAAAAGAACGAGAGGTAAAAAAAATGGAGCTAAGGCTTCAGAGAGATAGAGAATGTGAGCTTAAGCAAATGGAGCTAGAGCTCCAAATAAAATCAAAAGAAATGGAAATAACAGCCAAATCGGGAGCAATGGAAAATATACTCATGGCTACAGCCGGTCAGGGTTGCGATGCAATTAAATTTGCAAAAGTAATCCCAAAATTTGCAGACAAGGAGGTTGACCAATATTTTGCGCAGTTTGAAATAACTGCACAAAATTTTAGTATTCCGGAAACGTCGTGGTCCACCTTACTTCAACCAGCTTTCACCAGCCAAAGTCTTTGTGTTTTTAAAATGTTGAACATCACAGGGACTTTAATCATTAATACTTAAGGCTTGTGAATGTGTCCCCGAAGCATACTGTTAAAAGTTTAGGGAGCTGTTGAAACGTGATGTCCAGACTCATGTTGAGTTCCTTTGGGAAAAGGAATGACTCCTGTACAAGTGGCTCCATGCAACCAACAACGACAGAGACTTCAAAAAGTTCAAGAACCTCATTCTGATTGAGGAATTCAAGAATTGTGTTCGTACAGAGGTGCGAATACACATTGCAGACCGTGACGAAGGTGACGCACATACGGCAGAAGTGTTAGCCGACGACTTTACCATCTCACATCAACTTTCAAAGAATCTATCTGACACCAAAAATGACAGGCACAATAAGACAGCTGCATCAACTTACAGTAAACCTCCTCAAAGAGCATATAATGCTTGGTACAAAAAAACAAGTGCAAAAGACACATGTGCCTACTGTAAAAAAAAGGACATACGAGGGAGAATTGCTGGAAAATCAAGAAGAAAACTGAGAAGACCACACATCCTGGTACACAACACAATGTCTTTGCTTGTACGTCTCGTCATACATCTGGAATTATATTTTCAAAATTCAAGAGTTTTTGCTCTCCAGATGTCCATATAAACTTCAAAGAGGTTTGTAACGACTCATCAAAGAGTTTCAAAATGAACAATAAGGCTAGTTTTACTGACTCCAGCCAAGATACTGCTTCAACTGCGAGTTTTATGAGCTTGTCGCCAAGATCCTTTTGGTCCAAGAAGAGGTCTACCTCAAGAGGGCGTTTTACTGAGGACTTGTGTGCAATTTTTGACGACTCTACACAGAGTTTTACTTCCCCTACCCTAGCCGAATGTTCTCAAGACTCCAACAAGAGTTTACCTACCAAGGTCCAAAATTTTACATCAGAAACTACTGATGTCATACAAGACTTCACGCCTTTCATATCGGAAGGATTTGTATCACTGCCATGTGATTTATCCAGTCTACGACCAATCAAAATTTGCGAGGTACAGGTGCTTCACAGTCTTTGCTACTTGAGGGTATACTTTCCTTGTCTGAATCTACTGATACTGAGCAACATCCTGTTACGACCTGTAGAGCTGGGATGCAAAGATGTACCTTTACATCTCATCAACCTAAAATCAGACCTAGTCTCAGGACCTGTGATTGTGGGTGTCCGACCAACATTATCATTGGACGGCATCTCGATGCTGCTAGGCAATGACTTAGTTGGTGGGAAGGTAATAGCCGAACCCATCGTTAATCATGAACCTTGTTTAACTGAAAATCAGGAAGAAGATCAAGAATTGTATCCAGCATGTGCTGTGACAAGGGCCATTAGTTCCAAGAACTCCAGAAAAGGGATTTCACAAAAAGACATAAAATTATTACTCATCCTGAGTCACAGGGAGCACTTGAGCGATTCCATCAGACGTTGAAGAACATGATTAGAACGTACTGCCTAGAACAAGAGAAAGACTGGGACGAAGGCATCAACATGCTAATGTTCGCCGCAAGAGAAGAAGTTCAAGAATCACTTGGATTCAGCCCCTTTCAACTGGTGTTTGGCCACACGGTTCGCGGTCCCCTTAAACTTTTAAAAGACACGTTGATGTCATCGGCACACACGTAAGGACTTCTTGACTATATCCAAAAATTTAAAACTAAAATTTCAATGCCGTTAATTTGGCTAAATCACATTTAAAAGATTGAAAATCTAAAATGAAAGTTTGTTACGACAAAAAGTTGAAATTCAGTTTGCTTCAGGGAACAAAGTGCTTGTGCTTTTACCGATACCAGGGCAGGCACTACAAGCTAGATATTGTGGTCCTTATGTTGTTGAGGCAAAAATCAATGATTTAAATTACATTTTTTATAACACCAGATCGTAAAAGAAAGAAACAGTTTTGTCACATTAACATGTTAAAAGAATATGTTGATAGAAAATGCGATGACCTTTGTTGATCCTCAGAACCTAATGTTAACAAAATTTCAACTGAAACTTCAGTACTTAAAGAAAATGTTACTGAAACCTTTGATAGTGTCCCAGACAAAGTTGCTAAGAACAAACTTAAAAATTCAGAAGTATGGGCAAACTTAGATAAGAAACTAGGACATTTTTCATTGTCAGAGAAGGATGTTGTAAAGCCTGTTTTTTGCAGATTTTGTTTTACTCTTCCCTGATGTGCCTAATAAAACCAACATTGCTGTACATGATGTTGACATTGGCAATGCAGTTCCGGTCAAGCAACACCCCTATAGGGTCAATCCGGAAAAACTTGAAATAATCCGGTCTGAAATAAAATACATGCTTGAAAATGATATCATTGAACCAAGCTCTAGTAACTGGAGTTCATCATGTATTTTAGTCCCAAAGCCTGACAAAAGTTACAGGTTTTGAACCGAATTAAGGAAAGTGAATGCATTTACAAAGACTGATTCCTTTCCTATTCCAAGGATAGACGATCTTATAGATCGAATAGGCGATGGCAAATATGTAACCAAGATAGGCTTACTGGCAGGTTATTGGCAGGTTCCTCTATCTGACAGAGCAAAAGAAATCTCTGCTTTTTGTACTCCAGATGGTTTATACCAATATAAATTAATGCCGTTTGGAATGAAAAATGTCCCGGCTACATTCCAACGTCTAGTAAATAATATTATTGCTGACAAGGAAAATTGCAGCGTCTATATGGATGATGTAATTATTTACAGTCAAGATTTTTCAACTCATGTAAACCAATTAAGATCTCTGTTTAAAAAAAAAAAAATTGCAGGCAAATGTAACTGTAAATTTAAATAAACGTGAATTGTGTCATGCAACTGTTGCATATTTAGGTCACATAGTGGGTCAAGGTCATGTAAAGCCTGTTCAAGCTAAGATAAATGCTATTGTATCATTTCCTACCCCCAATAATAGAAAACAGTTAATGAGATTTTTGGGAATGGCAGGTTACTATAGAAAATTTAGCAAAAAAGTCTCAGTTATTGCTTCTCCTTTAAGTAATATGTAAAAGAAAATGCGAAATTTCATTGGTCAGATGCTTGTCAGGAAGCATTCGAAAACATTAAAAATATACTTGCTAATGCTCCTGTTCTCATAGACTTACTATCAGGTTATTGGCAGGTTCCTCTATCTGACAGAGCAAAAGAAATCTCTGCTTTTTGTACTCCAGATGGTTTATACCAATATAAATTAATGCCGTTTGGAATGAAAAATATCCCGGCTAGATTCCAACGTCTAGTAAATAATATTATTGCTGACAAGGAAAATTGCAGCGCCTATATGGATGATGTAATTATTTACAGTCAAGATTTTTCAACTCATGTAAACCAATTAAGATCTCTATTTTAAAAAAAAAAAACAATTTGCAGGCAAATGTAACTGTAAATTTAAATAAATGTGAATTGTGCCATGCAACTGTGGAATATTTAGGTCACATAGTGGGTCAACGTCATGTAAAGCCTGTTCAAGCTAAGATAAATGCTATTGTATCATTTCCACCACCCAATAATAGAAACCAGTTAATGATATTTTTGGGAATGGCAGGTTACTATAGAAAATTTAGCAAAAAAGTCTCAGTTATTGCTTCTCCTTTAAGTAATATGTAAAAGAAAATGCAAAATTTCATTGGTCAGATGCTTGTCAGGAAGCATTCGAAAACATTAAAAATATACTTGCTAATGCTCCTGTTCTCATTGCACCAGACTTTAACAAACAGTTTAAATTAGCTGTAGATGCCAGTGATGTTGGCATTGGTGCAGTTCTATTGCAAGAAGATGACCACAATGTAGATCATCCTGTCTCTTATTTCTCAAAGAAATTTAAATCACATCAGAAAAAATAATCTACAGTAGAAAACGAATGTTTAGGTTTAATTCTTGCTCTCCAACAATTTGATTTTTATGTCAGTTGTTCTTTACATTCATTACTTGTTTTACTGATCACAATCCTTGTACATTTTTGAATAAGATGGTCTCCAAAAATCAAAGATTGTTAAGATGGACCCTATTTTTACAAGAATATGATTTGGACATCAAACATCTTAAAGGCAAAGATAATGTCATTGCAGATACTTTGTCCAGAAATTTATTTTCACTTATGTTATTGTTTATAAGCTATTAAGAAGTTTTTGTCTAATATTTTGAAAGTAAGAAATGTACTTTCTTCAATAGAAAAAAAAATCCATTTTTTTTTTGAATTTTTTTTTTCTTTTAAGAGGGGAGGTGTTATATAGCACACTTTCCTGTGGGTGAACTTTCCTCGACCTAGCAGACAGTAACGTCTGTTGTGGGCGTGGCTAAATTTCTTTGATGTAGCTTGTTTACAATCGGCTTCCAATTACGCATTGGATAGAATGTCTCGGGTATCTTCTCGAATGTACTCCTTAAGCAGAGATATGTAAACAACATGTCATAGGTCCTTCTGGAAGCGGGTTACTCTACATGTATATAAAGGATTGGCAGATACGAAGGACGATGATTCAGATAGATTTTATTAACTTTACGTGGCGTGTTTTATTCTTTGTGTATATGTGTGCTCATATGTGTTTATATCACATTATTTATTGGCACATTATTCTAACTGAGTTAACTGTATACCGGTACGATATATTCCATAATGTAAGTTGAAGATTGTAATTATGTTTTCTATTCTTTTGTAATTATCTTATTTCAATCCATGCCACCAATAGTTCTAATAATTTAACACCATGCCACTTATGGTCCCAATTATTTCACACCATAACATGTATTCTTTCAATCACTTCACATCAAGACACATTTAGTCGCAATAATTTCACACCATGAAACTTGTTATCCTAATCATTTCAAACATTGCCACTTAACGCCACAATCATTTCACACCATGCCTCTTACCGTCCCAATCTTTTCACACAATGACATATATCGTCCCGATCATTTTACACCAAGCCACTTATCGTTCAAATCACTTTACGTCATGACACTTGTCGTCTCAAACTTTTCACAATATGCCACTTATCGTCCCAGTAATTTCACACCATGATACTTATCATCCTAATCACTTCACACCATTGTATTTATGGTACAAATCATTTCACACCATGACACTAATAGTCCCAATCATTTCACACAATTCCACTTATCTTCGCAATCATTTCACACCATGACACGTATCGTCCAAATCAATTCACACCTTGTGAAATATCGTCCCAATCATTTCACACCATGACACTTATCGTCCCAATCATTTCACACCATGACAATTATCGTTTTAATCATTTCATACTACGACACTTATCGTCACAATCATTTCACATCATGCCACTCTTCGTCCCAATCATTTCACACAATGCCACTTATCGTTCCAATCATTTCACACCATGCCACTTATCGTCCCAAACATTTTACACCATCACACTTATCATCTCAATCATTTCTCACGTTTCCACTTATTGTCTCAATCATTTCACAACATGGCACGTAACGTTACAATCAATTCACACTATTACATTTATCGTCCCAATCATTTCACACCATGTCAAATATCGTAGCAATCATTTCACACTATGCCACCTATAGTCCCAGTAATTTCACACCATGAAACTTAGCATCCCAATCATTTCACACCATGCCTCTTATCGTCCCAATCATTTCACATCATGACAGTTATCGTCCCAATCATTTCACACCTTGAAATTTATCGTGTCAATCATTTCACACCATGACACTAATCGTCTCAATCATTTCACACCACGGCACTTATCGTCCCAAACATTTCACACCATGACACTTATCGTCACAATCTTTTCGCAGCATGCCCTCTATCATCCCAATCATTTTACACAATAACACTTACAATCCCAATCATTTCACACGTTGTAACTTATCGTCTCAATTACTTTACACCATGCCACTTATCGTCCCAATAATTTCACACCATAACATGTATTCTTTCAATCACTTCACATCAAGACACATTTAGTCGCAATAATTTCACACCATGAAACTTGATATCCTAACTTGTTATGGGGGCCCGTCCGGGATCATGTCAACTCCTACACGTCTTCTTGGATTGATTACATTCGTCAAGTCTTTCATACGTTGAAGCGTCGTACTATTCTCACTATCAATTAACAAACCAACTCCTTTTGATAATAACTATAACTTTAATATCTAAGTAAATATAATAAACATCCTATCACTCCAAGGTTCCACTCAAGACTGCCGCACGACTACAACATACGTCACAACACTGCATAGACAATACGTCACGACTCAGCATAAAAATACGTCATAAAGACAATGGCGGGAAGAGCGTTCACTAACTATAATAGTCAAGCGCGGGAAAAGCGTTCAACAACTAATGAACATAATATTGAGTCGCAACAATTACTAATGAACGCTCATACTCGACATATCCCCCCTCTTTCGGTTGACATGGGGGCTTCTCATCAGGGATTGGTGAACCTCGTTATTTTCATACTTGAGGTAATGTACAAGAACATTCTTATTATTCAACTTTAGTGAAGTTACAACCATCGACGCATGTTCCCGTATTTCAATGTCGGAGCCCCGCTGCCACCGTGTGTCAAGTTTATGTGAGTTGCATGTGCCGGTAACTCCATCAACCACCTACGTCCTTTATTAGGCTAGTTATGTCCTAACCTGCAACAGGCTAACTACGCCCTGCCAGTTATCAAGTTACTAACCTCGTGTCCAGTTCCAGTGAAATAACTACGTCCTGCCCTGTATGAAGTTACCAATGTCGTGTCCAGTTACAGCAAATTAACTACGCCCTGCCCGTTATCAAGTTGCCAACGTCCTGTTCAGTTCCAGTTAAATAACTACGCCCATCGCCTCATCGAGTTATCTACGTTCTGTCGGTAGTGAGCTACCAACTTCGTGTCCAGGTCCAGTGAACAGCCCTGACCCTCATCAAGTTGCCAACGTCCAGTTGAGTTCCATTGAATTAACTACGCAATTCCCTGTATCGAGTTATCTACGTCCTGTCGGTGGTGAGCTACCAACTTCATGTCCAGTGAGCTGTGATTTCCTGTGGCCCTGTCCGGTCACCCAGTTGAACAATGCCCTGTCCTGCTTCAACGAGCCACTAACGTCCGTCCTGCATCAAGCTGCACATGCCCGATCCTGCATTGGCGAGTTACACACAAACTGTCCAGTGTCGACGATTCGCCTACGCCCTGTCCAGTAAACTCGACATCCTGCGATCTTTCCGGCCATCTAAAACCCAATGACTGTATCCCGTGATTTGCCAGGGTCTATTAACAATTATTGTTCATGTGTGACCATTGACAATTGATGCAAGAACCTCTTGTGTGGAACCTATTGACATTTCATTAGCCCACAGGACCTGTGTGTGCTCTGTGTTGGTTATTAATATTTATTTTACTTCAAGTAGGACATTTCACAATCCAGGCAAGTTATTATTTTTGTTATATATTTTTATGTATATTTGATTAGTTTGTACCAAGAATTTATTTATAGATACCGAGGTTGGTCCTAGCAAATCAAATCAATTAATGGAAACTAGAAGCAAAGCAAAAAAAATGAGCACAGAAGAAAAAATCGCATCTATTAGGAAAACGGGGGAATTACTCTCTTATTCGGGAGAGAACCTAGCGGAGTATATAAGAGTTAAGTTTGAAGAACACGTACGGGAAGAGAGAGAGGAAGAACATAGAGCTAGAGAGGAAGAACGTATAAATAGACAGAGAGAGGAAGAACGTATAAATAGACAGAGAGAGGAAGAACTTAGAGCTAGATAGGAAGAACGTATAGATAGAGACAAACAGAGACAATTTGAACTAGATAAACTTGATAGAGAAATTAGACTTGCAGAAATGAACAACAAAACGGAGGTTGTTCAGTTGAATAATAGCGAGACAAGAACGAACAAAAGTTATCATTTACTCAAAAGTCTACCAAAGTATGACGACAGTCACGAACTTGACGAGTACATCGTTAATTTTGAACACATAGCCACTCAGAATAATGTTCCGAAAGGTGAGTGGATCACCGAACTACAGGTCAGGTTGACCGAGGAGCTACAATCGTTTCTTATGACCGAGGACGTGAGACAAAAACTGTCGGAATACGACACCGTTAAATTACTACTATTAAAACATGCTGGGTACCAAGGGGAAAAGTATAGGGACAAATGGAATAGCCTGACACCCGAAAATGACAATTTTAGATCCTTCCATTCTAATCTAGTTAGAAGTTTAGATAACTGGGTGGCAAGCTAAAATACCGAAAAAACATTCGAAGGACTTAAAGACTTATTGTGTCGCAATAAGTTATTATTAAATATGAACAGCGATGCAGTTAAAAGTGTCCTGTTACTTAATGCTAAAAAATGTGAGGATGTGTTGACACAGATCGATAATATTAAATCCTCTGGTCAAGTAAGATTAACAAGAAAAGTTAACGCATTTCCTTTGGTAGCGGGCGGTGCCGAAAAAATGGGGAGGTCACGGGGGAAAATTGAGAAGTCGATCCGCGGAGGGTGCAGTAATTGGCCCTTGTTTCATATGCGGACAGGTGGGACACCTAAAGGCCAACTGCCGTCTATGGTATAATAGGGGAACCACACAGACAGGACCCAGAGATAACAGGGGCAGACAAAGTTATATGTATAGTGGTCAGACTGGATATGACGTTAATAAATAACAAATGCCCAGACGCGAGACAAAATGACTAAGGACGAAATACAACCGACTGGATAAAGTATACGGTTCTAAGAGGTGGGGAAGGAAGGGTCATATGGGTCCACGTATGTGCGAAATGCAATTTGTTGGTAGTGTGGACGAGGTACTTAGAAAGTCAACAGGGAAGCTAAAAATTGAAAAATGTTTATTATTTGGGAGGGAGGTCTCTCTACTTCGTGACACAGGGTGTACAATAGTGGGTTGCAGAAAGAGTTTGGTATCAGAAAATTCAATAACTGACGTGACGTATCCAATTAAACTAATTGATGGGACGATAAAGACTTATCAAACAGCTTATATTAATATTGAAACCCCTTATTTGAGCGGGAGATTTTTAGCCGCTCTTTTTGAGGACCCAGAAACTGATGTTATATTAGGAAATATAATGGAAGATGATCACAGATCCTCATGCCACCACGGTAACGTAGTTACTAGGGAACAAGCTAAAAGAGATTTAGCTGGTGATGGACCCATGAAAAATACAATTATGACAATTCCCACAATATTACAGACCATAAAATTAGCAGATGATCAAGCCAGTGATAAGGGGTTAACCAAATACTGGACAAAAGCAGAAAGTAATTGTGTCGAGCACACAAAACAGGGACAAATCACTTACGAGATAAGTAAAAAAAAATTATACCGAATATTTACCTAAAACGTTGGTGGTAGGATTGAGAAGAAAGTAGTTGTACCTGCACCATACCGCAGGATGGTCTTAGACAGGGCTCATGCTTCAGCATTGACGGGACACATGTCTGTTAGAAGGACAAAATAGAGAATTTTTTCCGAATTTTTTTGGCCGAATATGAATAAGGATATTTCAAAATAGGTGAAAACATGTCCTGTCTGTCAAAAAGCTCGTCCGCCAGGACATGTTAAACCTATAGAGCTGGGTCAGATGGAGGTGATTGATGTACCGTTTCAGAAAGTTGCTATTAACATAGTGGGACCCCTCCAACTAAGTGCACATAAGAAAAGGTATATCCTTACATTGGTTGATATGGCCACTCGATGGCCAGAAGCCATTACCCTGAAGAATATAACAACTCAAGATATGCATGAGGCATTATTATCCATATTCTCTAGAATGGGGTTCCCAGAAGTTATACTATCAGACAATGGTCCACAATTTTCCTCGGATATGTACGAACAAGTGTGGACACTTCTAAATATAAGGATTAATCGCTCATCTATCTATCACCCACAATCTAATGGAATGGTGGAAAGATTGAATGGTACACTAAAGGGAATGTTAAGAAAAGTTGTTGATGAAGATCCAGACAACTGGGACAGATTTTTACCAGCAATTCTATTCGCATATCGGGAAGTCCCGAATGAAACCACGTTATTTTCTCCGTTTGAACTTATCTTTGGTAGAAAGGTTAGGGGACCGATGTCAATATTAAAACAACTACTTACAAATGAGAACATGACAGAAGAGAATAAAACTGTTTATGAGTATGTAATTGACTTAAAAAACAGATTAAAAACAGGGTTAGAAGAAACACAATCTAACACGAGAATAAAGACGGTTGCAAATAAGAAATACTATGACCGCAATACAGTTGTTAAGGATATTCAAGTGGTTTATCAAGTATTGGTGATTAAACCAAAAAAGGGAAATAAACTAGCATTACACTCGGAAGGCCCATTCAAAGTAACCAAGAAATTGTCTAAATATAATATTGAAATACAAAAAGGACGGTGTCATAAAGTCTATCACCTGAATAGAGTTACCAAATATTTTGACAGGAATAACTGTGCAGATACTAACGGTAACAAAGATAACATAATGCATGGCACACTCGCGACAGTTATAACGGAAGAAGAGACTGAAGACACAATCAGCAGTGGTGATGATATGAATGTACCTGTTATTAACCATAGTGATAACACAGTGATTGATATTAATACTGATCTAAGTGATACACAGAAAGCTGAAGTTAATGAAATATTACATGAGTTTAAGGACATCATTTCAGATATTCCCGGAAAGAGATCCGCCGGAATTCATAAAATAGAATTACTGGATAGCAAACCAATAACACTAAAGCCGTACACCGTACCACTACATATGGTGGATCATTTAAAGGAGGAAATTAATACAATGTTAAATTTGGGAATAATAGAAGAGTCCAATTCACCGTATTCCTCTCCTCTGGTGTTAATTAAAAAGAAAGACGGCTCTATTCGGACATGCGTTGATTATAGAAAGCTTAACGCTATAACGAAAACAGTAGCTGAAGTTATGCC
>CAXITT010000343.1:744418-766184 GCA_964033795.1 Lymnaea stagnalis | reverse complement strand
GATAAAAATATAATTATTTTTATTGGTATGAAAAATGAAAATTAATGTTGACATTCAATTTCAATGGTCTGATTTTTATTGTCGTACATGAATTTTTAACTCTTGAATTGCATTTAAAATTATGTACCAAGGATTATTTTATTGCAGTATATCATAAATCTGTTTGATTTTCAGTGATACCTAAATAATGTTTTTTTTGATAAGGACCATTCATGTGGCTGAAGGTCTCTTTTTGATGTAATTCATGTAAATTTTGTGTGTCTGGTGACGATTTAACTACCTGAGTTAAATCTGAAATGAAAGAGGGGGGATATGTCGAGTATGAGCGTTCATTAGGAATTGTTGCGACTCAATATTATGTTCATTAGTTGTTGAACGCTTTTCCCGCGCTTGACTATTATAGTTATTGAACGCTCTTCCCGCCATTGTATTTATGACGTATTTTTATGCTGAGTCGTGACGTATTGTCTATGCAGTGTTGTGACGTATGTTTTAGTCGTGCGGCAGTCTTGAGTGGAACCTTGGAGTGATAGGATGTTTATTATATTTACTTAGATATTAAAGTTATAGTTATTATCAAAAGGAGTTCAGTTTGTTAATTGATAGTGAGAATAGTACGACGCTTCAACGTATGAAAGAACTGACGAATGTAATCAATCCAAGAAGACGTATAGGAGTTGACAGGGGGCAGTTTATTATTCTTTATATAAGCTATATAAATATGATAAAAATATAATTATTTTTATTGGTATGAAAAATGAAAATTAATGTTGACATTCAATTTCAATGGTCTGATTTTTATTGTCGTACATGAATTTTTAACTCTTGAATTGCATTTAAAATTATGTACCAAGGATTATTTTATTGCAGTATATCATAAATCTGTTTGATTTTCAGTGATACCTAAATAATGTTTTTTTTTATAAGGACCATTCATATGGCTGAAGGTCTCTTTTTGATGTAATTCATGTAAATTTTGTGTGTCTGGTGACGATTTAACTACCTGAGTTAAATCTGAAATGAAAGAGGGGGGATATGTCGAGTATGAGCGTTCATTAGTAATTGTTGCGACTCAATATTATGTTCATTAGTTGTTGAACGCTTTTCCCGCGCTTGACTATTATAGTTAGTGAACGCTCTTCCCGCCATTGTCTTTATGACGTATTTTTATGCTGAGTCGTGACGTATTGTCTATGCAGTGTTGTGACGTATGTTTTAGTAGTGCGGCAGTCTTGAGTGGAACCTTGGAGTGATAGGATGTTTATTATATTTACTTAGATTTTAAAGTTATAGTTATTATGAAAAGGAGTTGAGTTTCTTAATTGATAGTGAGAATAGTACGACGCTTCAACGTATGAAAGAACTGACGAATGTAATCAATCCAAGAAGACGTATAGGAGTTGACAGGGGGCAGTTTATTATTCTTTATATAAGCTATATAAATATCAATAGGGTTATTACTCCCTCATAAATGGATGGATCTTGACCAACCTTATTACACATACACATGAACATCCATATTCAAATACCGAAGGGTAATAAACTTATAATATCCATTTCTCTGGGGCGGGGGGGGGCAGTTCATTTTCCTTATATAAGCTATATATATATCAATTGGGTTAGACAACGGTATAAGTTCTATGTGAATTTCTAAGATAAGATAAGATTCTTTTATTGATCCAAATAAATGGAAATGTTTTCTTGATTGCATGATACATTTTCAGCACAAAAGTAAAACAATTTGAACACAAGTCATTAATAATAAATTATTTCTAACAGCCATTCAGTGAGTTCTCTTAGCAAAATCAGGGACATATTAGTTCTCATTCAGATGTGTGACTTCAGAGGAAGCACGCTGGTAAATTCATACCAATTGAGGAACAAAATAATTTTTATATCTGTCAGTCCTCGCCCTGATGGAAAGAATTCGCCCCGAACGGCCCGATCCAATGTATCTGTGATGAAGAGGTTGGGATCATCATCCAAAATGTGTTTAGTTTTCCAAAAACATCTTTCTTCAAATAATGAAGAATGTTTAGTATGTGTTATGTTCCTAGCTTTCTTGATTACTCGGTTTATGCGGTGTTTAATATCAGACATTGAATTCCCACACCAGCAGGTAATACTGAAATTAAGCAGGCTTCCAATAGTTGCATAGTTGCAATAGATTTTAAACTAATATTATCCATTCTAGAATTTTCCAGAAAGTTCGATCCCATCGGGTAACGCGATCAAACCGTGATCGGGATCCTATCGGGAATGGAATAAAATTGGAAAGAGGGTCCCTAGGTGAAAAGGGCGTATCCGGAATTTTTGTCGAAAGAAATTTCGTCGACGGTAAATTGATCGATGGAAGTTTGATCGAACGGAAATTTGATCGAACGGAAATTTGACCGAACGGAAATTTGATCGAACGGAAGTTTGACCGCACGAAAATTTGGTCGAACTGAACTTTGATCGAACGGAACATTGGTCGATTGTTTTTTTTTAAATCTAAGAGGTGCCAGGGAGAAATGTGGATAGTGTAATTTGTTCCAATGTTAGTTTGTTCCAATGTTAGTTTGTTCCAATGTTAGTTTGTTCCAATGTTAGTTTGTTCCAATGCTAGTTTGTTCGAGCTAAATTTTGTTCGATTCTTCTTTTTATTTTTCTTGTAAATAAATTTTATGTTTAAGACTTGCGAGTGAGAATTATGGAGATCTGTTCCTGTGTTCGAAAGGATGTGTGTACGAAAGGAATTTTGTTTTCAAACAGAAAAACCCGAAACAGTAGCTATTTAATCATTGAGAAATTAAAGTATCAAGTTAACATTTAAATACCACCACAAAATGTATTCTTTCGAACAGTTTTTCTATCTCAATCTTAGCCACGTTTTTATAAAAATTCTTAGAAAATCGGATAACCTTATTTAAATGTGTGACAAGGGACTACACTGATTTCTAACAACAAAAGTTATACGTTTGTTCGTTAATTAGTGGCATCAAACGGATGGGTAGTCTTTAAATGACAAGTAATCAAAATGGCATCCATGTCAGAGGATAACTTTGTTAAAAGCACAAAAAATAAAATAAAACTTGTAGTTGATGGCTACATCTACCTAATAGAAAAGCAGCGTAACGATAAAATCTAGTGGAGGTGCGAAAACTTATAAAAACGTTCGTGCCCATATCGAGTGGTAACTGTTAACAACACTATTATTACCAAACAAAGCAACGAGCACAGCCATGCAGCCGATAGCTCGAGGGTTGAAGTTAATGTAGTAATGAACCAGATTAAAAGAGACGCTATAACCACATGCGACTCTCCGCATTATATGTTATCTAATGCTTCATTAAATTTAACACCAGCCACGAGAGGTCAACTGCCTTCAGTTGAAGCTATGAAAAGAAACATAAGAAATCATAGAATAAAAGACACTCGGGGTCCAGCTATTCCTACTCACAGGAGGGACATTAGATTCGGTAGCGAATATATTTCTACAGAGAATGGAGAAGACTTTTACAGTTTGATTCTGGGCCGGTGGATGACAGAATTTTAACATTTTCAACCAGGAATAACCTACGTTTACTTTCAAGCTAAAAAAACTGGTATGCAGATGGTACTTTTAAAACGGTACCACCTTTATTTGAACAATTATATAGAATACATGGCTTACGTGAACATAATGCTGTTCTATTAGTTTATGCACTTCTTCCAAACAAAACTGTACAAAGTTATATACAACTTTTAAGAGCTATCAAAGATGTGTAGTCTGCTTGTAATCCTCATACTGTTCTCATACACTTTGAGCTTGCAATGTTAAATGCCATAAATGTCGAGTTCCCTCAAACAATTATTCGAGGATGCTTTTTTCACTTCTGCCAGTGTATTCATAGCCATTTGCAAACAAATGGCTTGAAGCTAAATTACAACTGTGACCCCGAATTTGCATTAAGGATACGAATGTTATCTGCCTGAGCATTTGTTCCTACACAACATGTGGTAGAGTATTTTGAGTTACTTTGCAACAGAAATATTTTATACCCTGAAGCTCAAGTGGTTGTTGACTATTTTGAGGACACGTGGATGGGTCGACCTAATCATAGTCACCGTCGTCCACTTCGATTTCCCCTTCATATGTGTAATTGCTTTGATCCTAGTCTAGAGGCCGACCGAATTTCGGCTTCGGCTTCGGTTTCGGCGCCGAAAGTGGCCATTTTATCACTTTCGGCCTAGTTTCGGTTTCGGCCGAAACTGAAAAGTTAACTTTAGGCTTAATTACTTTATCGGCCGAAAAAGAAAAGTTAACTTTTGGGTTTTCTTCGGTTTCGGCCGAAATAGACTTAGACTTTCGGCCCTCCGGCCGAAAGTGACTCAGGTTTTCGGTCATTTAATACTCGGCGAAAGCGATATTTAACAACAAAATAAGCGACATTTAAGAATAAATTAAGCGATCTTTGAGAACAAATTAAATGATATTTAACAACAAACTAAACGACATTTATGAACAAACTAAACGATATTTGAAACAAACTAAGCGATCTTTAAGAACTATCTAAGCGATCTTTAATAACAAACTAAACGATCTTAAATAACAAACTAAACGATTTTTAAGACCGACCTAACTGATCTTTAAGATCAAAACAAAGGATCTTTAATAGGAAACTAAATGATTTATAAGAATAAACTAAGCGATCTTTAACAGAAAACTAAATGTTCTTTAGGAACAAACTAAAAGATCTTTAAGAACAAACTAATCGATCTTAAGGAACAAAATCAATTATCTTTAAGAACAAACTAAGCGATCTTTGTGAAAAACTAAGCGATCTTTAACAACAAACCAAGTGATCTTTAACAACAAACCAGGCGATCTTTATGAACAAACTAACCGATCTTTAAGAAAAAATAAAGCGATCATTAACAAAAACTGGACGATCTTTAACAACAAACTAAGCGATCTTTAAGTACAAACTAAACGATCTTTAACAACAAACTAAGCGATCTTTAACGACAAACTAAACGATTTTTAACAACAAACTAAGCGATCTTTAAGAACAAATGATCTTTAATAACAAACTAAACGATCTTTAACAACAAACTAAGTGATCTTTAAGAAAAAACGATCTTTAATAACAAACTAAGCGATCTTTAACGACAAACTAAACGATTTTTAACAACAAACTAAGCGATCTGTAAGAACAAATGATCTTTAATAACAAACTAAACGATCTTTAACAACAAACTAAGTGATCTTTAAGAACAAACGATCTTTAACAACAAACTAAGCGATCTTTAACAATAAACTAAGCGATCTTTAAGAACAAACTATGCGGTTTTTAAGTTTAAACAAAGCGATATTTTTGAACAAACTCACCGATGTTTAAGAACAAACTAACCGATCAATAACAACCAACTAAACGATCTTTAAAAACAAATTAAGCGATATTTTAGAACCACAATTTTTAGAGACCCGGTTTAAAAAAATAATACTTTGCATTAATTTCCTCCCCCCCCCCCCCACCTCAATTTTTGCCAAATTTTCTCCTAACATACTAATTAAAAAAAAATTGTAACGCAATTTAAATTACTTTTATATTAAAATGGTAAAATCCAAAGTATTCATTAGATCAAGGGTCTCAAACTCAAATCACCAGGGGGGGGGGGGGGCGCAGGAGGTAGTGTCTGAATGAGAGTGGGCCTCATCAAGTAATCCACAAAAAAGCGACTACAACTGTTACAATCTGCTCAACCTTTATAAATAACAATAAAATCATTAAGGGTTCTCAAGAACTAGGATTCACTTTCATCCACCTACTCACTGTTGCATTAAAAAATATATAGAAACATTACAAAAAAAAAAAACAGAATTAGACTAGTCGGTGAGATTCGACTGACACCGTCGCGGAGAGTCACGCTATAGCTATGAGAATGGGGGAAACGGGCCGGCGCATTTACACTAAACTTTTCTGTCATGTAGCGGGCCGCAAAATATCGTCTTGCGGGTCACAAATGGCTCGCGGGCCGCGAGTTTGAGACCCCTATATTAGATGTTTATTTATTAATATTCATAATTATCTCATTTTTTAAAAAAAGAATATAAATATTTATACTTTCCCACATCATTTTCAATGTATGCAAAATGTATGCGGGAACGAATTTCAAAATATCTAAATATTTCATTTTCGGTTTCGGCTTCAGTTTCGGTTTCGGCCGAAATTCATTTTTAACTTTCGGCCTTTTTTCGGTTTCACCCGAAAGTCATTTTTAAACTTTCGGCCTTTTTTCGTTTTCGGCCGAAAGTCATTTAAAACTTTCGGCCTTTTTTCGGCTTCGGCCGAAATCAGAAAATCACTTTGGGTCGGCCTCTATCCTAGTCAACAAGGTTTGCCAAAAACCAACATTGCTCTTGAAGGTTGGCACAGGGGCTTTCAGAACCAAGTTTGCGCTCACCACACCAACATTTGGAAATTTATAAAAGCTTTCAAACGTGAACACAGTTTGAACGAACTTCGTATTGAAAAATACATCAGTGGTCAAGAGCCTCCTTCAGGAAGAAAACAATATAAAGATTTAGCAGAAAGACTTACTCGCATTGTCAATTCTTATGAACCCAATATTCAGGCTGAGGACTATTTACGTGGAGTAGCACATAATATTGCCTAGTAAAGTGTGACATTAAATTTAATGAACCAACAGTCACAATAGAACTGTTTTATTATATTTATATATCATATATAACAGTATGGGGCTTCATTGTTTGGATATAGTCCTTCTAAAGTTCATAACATCTGGTGATGTTTGACAAGACCCATTGGTTTCTTCATTTTATCTGTGAGCCTTGTAGTTTTTCTGAAATTATTGTCTATAAGAACTTACTTCATGTCAAGAAATGAAGTATACCCATTATGTATTCCTTACTATTGTTACTCTATGGAACAATATATGACATGACCTAATGTTATGGTAACTTTTTTCTGATATTGATAAATGAGTTTTTCATCTTGCTAATGTGTTTTAGATGTTGGAACAAAAGAAACTTTTTATGCATTGTTAGTTGTTAAATAGTTAAGTAATGTTTAAATGGATTTAATTGATAATTGAAATAATCTATACCACAATAAACTTTTCTACTACGAGAGAATATATATATATATTCTTTTAGTTAGTGACAACTGCCAAGAAATAAATTATTTTTTAAACTTCTTTTGATAAATTTCTCATTTTATTTATATTGTTTATAAAAACAAATAAATATCTTATGTCTCAATTATATTTTAGTTTTTGGATCGACCTATTAACTGAGAATTTACAATGAAGATTTTAGGTCATCAGGGCTGAAGAAAACCTATGTTCATCTAGATTCTAGAATATAGTGTGACTTTGTTCTGTGCCACTGTTTTGAAAGGGATTCAAATAGTGTCCTCAGAGCCTGGTGTTAAATTGGTTTTTTTCCTCAAGAAAATCAATGTTTCCTTCTTGATTTATTTAAAGATTATTGGCAAAGTTTAGTCAATATATTTCTAAGAATTCGTAAAGTGATTAGTTTTATCACACTTTTTAACCCAAGCCTAAACTTATGTACATCATCATATACAATTGTCTTATGTGAAGATTAATGTTATATATTATTTAATTAATACACAGACTTAATATCTAGCATTTGATAAGGATCCCTTAAACATTGTTCCCAATGTAAACCATGCAATTGACATATTCAGATAAATGCAATTTAAAGTATTTTATTGCACAAATATTGTACATTATTTACAAAAGAACTTCGTGGACCAGAAAGTTTCAAATAAAAACTCCAATACAACAAATCAATGCTCTTTTTAAAAAAAAGTTGAAATCTAAAGCGACACTGTAATATAAATTAGGGGGCCTATTATTTTTTATAGTAATAGAATTTAAATTTCCTTTCAAGTTATTTTTTTTTAATGTTTTTTTTTTCTTCCAAATGTAATAAAATGGACTTTTTGTCTCAATTGATATTTTGAAAAATTGTGTTAATATTTTAATTATAATTTTTAAGAAACTGTGTTTGTGACAAACTTTAAAAAAATGTGTTTGTATAAGTTCAATGTATAAATGATTGTATGTGAGAGATTTGAAAGTTCCCAATTTTTTTTTAATTTGCAAGATATAAGACATTCATACTATTCAATCTAACACTACAGTCAAGTACAACTTATGTTGTTAGTTACTGTTTATAACTTCCATTTAACCTTTTTAATTTTGATTTGTTAATTTGTAGGCATTTTGCATGA
Source organism: Lymnaea stagnalis (assembly GCA_964033795.1). Taxonomy (NCBI): domain Eukaryota; kingdom Metazoa; phylum Mollusca; class Gastropoda; family Lymnaeidae; genus Lymnaea; species Lymnaea stagnalis. The sequence continues at coordinate 757,938 of CAXITT010000343.1, read as the reverse complement.
CCCAAATTCTCAGACTTAAATCCTCTTCATAACGTATGACACAGGTTCTTAATCAGCAATGTCTGCAACCCCAGGGGTTGTGGTGTGCTGGAGGACACAAACATATTTTTAGCTTAAACACATAAAGTACCAAATACTATAAGATAAATTGAAAAATGTATGCCTAAAGTTTTTTTTTTTTTTTTTGGGTAATAACAGAAAACAGTTATCTATTATTAGAAAAAAACAAGAAAAAAAAAAAAAACAAAAAAATTTTAAAAATAACATATTTTTAGCTTAAACACATAAAATACCAAATACTATAAGATAAATTGAAAAATGCATGCCTAAAGTTTTTTTTTTTTTTGGGGTAATAACAGAAAACAGTTATCTACTATCAGAACAACACAAGAAAAAAAAAGAGACAAACATATTTTAAAAATCACTTTCCATTAATTTGGTTTGGAAAAAGAATGAGGAGATAATAACAAGTCAGGTATGAGAAAGGGCTGGTAAAGAAAGCTTGTAAAATGTTCATTAGTAATATGCAATCATCAGCTAAAAGTTCACTTCTGAACAGATTTTACTTTTTTGGGGGAAATTCTAAAAAAGGACAACATGAAAAGTTATAATTATTAATGTCAAAGTTAATAATGTATATAATATGGAAGAAAAAAAATAAAATTAATTCAAAATCTAAAATATAGTAGTAATTGTAGTATAAATTTCGTATAAATAATAAGTATAATTATAGATTTCCACAATTTCACGCACGAATTCGCATGTCTTACTACTTGCTGCATAGTTCACACTATCAAATTTTGTGATTAATTTCTTTTTGAACGCATTATTTTGTTTGACTATAAACTACTATACAGTGCGTTCAAAAAGAAATTTAACTAACGAACTTTTGAATGTGTGAACTGAGATTTGGCAAAAAGTAAGCAGCATTTATTGACAACAACCCTCCCCCCCCCCACTCCCCCCAAAAAACCAAAAACTTTGTATTGATCAAATTTCCGTTCGATCAAATTTCCGTTTGACCAAACTTCCGGTCGATCAATTTACCGTCGACCAAATTTCTTTCGACGAAATTTCCGGTAACCGTCCACTAATTATAGGAAATCATCTAGTCATTACCAATAAGTCTCAAACTCAATTTAGTAAGGAACAGAACGAAAATAATATAAAAATTGTATATTAAAAAATTGCAAACATAATGTAAAGGAAACTTAAATAAGTAACACATCTATTAAAATAAATTTCAGCACCAATGTGACAAACCATATTTTAGACAATATAATGAGGCCTTGTCCTATTTCAAATTAAAGCTACTGACATAAAATCTATAAAAGACAACGATAAAAAATTGCAGATTTTTTTATCCAGACAAATTGACAATACTGAAGATGACAAACAATCAGAACTGAATCACATTAGTCAGAGAATGTAAGCAATTGTGTGTTTAAATAATAACTTTAATACAATAAATAAGACACATATAATTTTTGAAACTAAAGAGGTTATAATCTGTTGTTTTTTTTTATTTTTGTATTATGACACAATCTATTTGTGACTTAATTTAAGGTATGTAATTAAAGAAGTAAAATATGTTTGAAATATTAAATGTTAACATATTCATAAATTACTAATTCATATTTACAATGATGGTATGATATAATGATGATTTTAATGGCATAATGATATTGATTAAATAACAGTGTTATATTGTCCATGTTATTTCAGTTGTTGTTATATAATCATGACAATATACAATATAAGTATTAATTCATATGACTGATATTAGTAAATGGGGGTATAAGCCATGAACCATTGAGAATGTGTAAGACATGCATCCAAAAGTACAATCTTATTTTTGTTGAATATTTTTGAGCAGAGGTGTATTCCTGCCATAACTCAGACTTAACAAGAGACATTGTGATGAAATCCATTTGATAAAGAAATGATTTAAAATCAAATAGATATATTGATATTTAATCATGATACAAATTGTAAATATAGTATAAATCTATTTTTTATGATGAAATTGAAAATATTATTTGATAATGGTAATGCAATATTAACTATGAATAGTTCTTCATTAAGTTATAGTATTTGGACGTTTTATTTTTCAGCTATTTAATTTTTGGGCTATAAAGCTTTGTTGCACAAAATGTTTTCATTAGGGGCGTCGCGTATGTCAGTAATGTTTAGATATAATTTTTGTTTGGGGAGTAGTGGGTTGTTTTGTAAAAAATAGAAATAACAAGAAGGGGAGGAATGCTGGGATACAGCTATAGAGAGTTAACGGTCAAGATAACAGCTGCTGGGTATAGCTTCTATATAGCTCTTTCTACGATAATCTACTAAAATATAGTTATTTTTACATCATCTTAATGTTGTTCATGGAGAAGAGGAAATACAGGATGAATTACATTTTTACACTGATTGACAGAGATATTATTTTAATGTGAATTCATCGTTATTCAATCAAAGTCGTGATGCTAATCTAATGAGTCCTCCAATGATTTTGTGGCAGTTATGAAAACGTGGATATATTATCACTATGTCATTACAAAAGGATCGATGTTACAATAAAGAATTGTGTGTGTTACAGGTATGATGGTTATTTTTTAGTTGGTTTTTTTTAAATTTTTGTTTTTATTATTTTTTACCCCACGTTCATTTTTCCAAAAAAAAAAGTTAAAACTAAAAAAAAAAAAAAAAAACACACACACACACTACCCCCCCCCCCCCAACCACACACACAAAGTAAACAATACGATTTTGTAAAAATTCTGGGATTCCATCAAATTTATTTAGAACATCGATGTATTTCATAACAATTGAAAATTATTATATAGTTTACAGCAATCAAACAATGCTGTACCAGTCATTAAATTTCAATTTTAAAGATAATTAAAACGGTTTGAACTTTAGTAATATGGAATAAATAATAAATCCTCGCATTTAGATGAATGTAGAAACAAAGAGATGCAAGAAGAAAAAATAGGTACAACTTGATAGGAGATGTGTAAAACAAGATTAAGGAAAACCTACATTAGAGTACAAAATACAGCCAACCTATCGGCAGGAAGCCTTCGTTAGCATACACACTTTAATAAAAAGTGTTTCCCAACTAGTATGGAACCTGTCCTTCGTAGTTGCCTCTGAAATATATATATATATATATATATATCGTAATAATAATGCATACTAATTTATCATATGTAGGATACATTAGCATATCCATACATTTTGATCTATGAATGTTCAGGGAATTAGTTGATTAGACTACCGTGTAGCATTACAAAGTGCAGTAAATTACTCATTACATTTTTATCTATGAATGTTCTGGAAAATAATTGATTAGACTGACTTTTAGCATTACAAGAGTACAGTAAGTTACTCACGATGGATTGTATTCACAGACTACATTGTTTTGAAGTCTGACTGGGCAGTGAACGATGGAACATCCCAGATAATAAGTATTTTTCCAAACGATCTAAGGATGAAGTGCACACATCATCAAATGAAAAAATAATACAATTTTAATTAATGTTAATTAATGGGCCGCATGAGGTAGAGTTAGTGTGAGATTGGGCCGCATGAGGTAGAGTTAGTGTGAGACTGGGCCGCATGAGGTAGAGTCAGTGTTAGACTGGGCCGCATGAGGTAGAGTCAGTGTTAGACTGGGCCGCATGAGGTAGAGTTAGTGTGAGACTGGGCCGCATGAGGTAGAGTCAGTGTTAGACTGGGCTGCATGAGGTAGAGTTAGTGTGAGACTGGGCCGCATGAGGTAGAGTTAGTGTTAGACTGGGCCGCATGAGGTAGAGTTAGTGTGAGATTGGGCCGCATGAGGTAGAGTTAGTGTGAGACTGGGCCGCATGAGGTAGAGTCAGTGTTAGACTGGGCCGCATGAGGTAGTGTCAGTGTTAGACTGGGCCGCATGAGGTAGAGTCAGTGTTAGACTGGGCCGCATGAGGTAGAGTCAGTGTTAGACTGGGCCGCATGAGGTAGAGTCAGTCTGAGACTGGGCCGCATAAGGTAGAGTCAGTGTTAGACTGGGCCGCATCAAGTATTCAACAAAAAAGCTATTACAAATTCAAAAAAGTACATATGTTAAAATGGATCAGCATTTATTAATAACATATAAAACTATTTAGGCTTCTCAAGAACCAGGCTAAATTTTCTTACTCCTACTTCTTGTTGCCAGACACCTTGAAGCGCTTCTTCTTATACAGTCGAGACAAATTTGGCTTGAGTTAAGAAGTAACTGAGACCCTCATCATATCTTAAAGATGCTAATTGGTACGTTTGGCACTGAAATTTGACATGTTAATACTCAAAGTGGAAAAAAGCTTTTGACACAGATACGTACTTCCAAAAAAGGCACATGGAACTTTTTTACACTGATAGGCGTTTAGAGCAAGTCTCTCATAAATTGTCCATGGTTGACTTTTTTAAAAATTCCCCACCCTGAATTTGCACTAAAGATGAATAAGCTCCATTAGATGCGCAAAGAGCGGTGGGGACATCTTCACAATTGAAGGAGAAAAGAGCAGCATAAATTTAAAATGTGGCTTTGTTTGTTTTGAAGTCTAAATACATGTAATCAAATTATTCCCGTAGCTTTTGAAATGCATTAGTATACTCAATACTGAATGGTGTCCCCGAGCCCATGAGTACTTTTCAATTTGTAAAATGATTCTCGTAGAACCATTACACAAGTTTTGTTTAGAATGCCCTGGCATTGTCAAAGCTGCCACTTGTAACTTCTTATTGAGTATGTTAATCTTCCATGCAATGTCTACAAGAAAAACCAAGTGCATGAGCTATTTTGTGACAATATAGGAACAACCACACCATCCTTCTTTCTAATGGATTTGAATGCTAAACCATGTTCAAACAGTAGGCGCGAGCAGGCAATATATATAAAATAGAAATGCTTAAGAAATGCTATAATAAGAACGATTATTTTTTTTCATTTTTAGCGTAAAAAAGGCATTTTTAACTAGCCCTATTTTAAAAGTGACCAAGCTGACAGCACCGGAATTTCCCTCCCTCGTAAACACAATCGGAAATAATTATCGTGGTTTTTTGATACAGTGTCAGATTGATACGATTCACAAATTCATGTCTGTGCATTTTCAACTCTCTGACTTTTTAATTGGTTCTCGAAACCACATAGTTTAGTCATGTTTGTCTCATAAAATGTGATAAAATAAAAACATGTATTCCGATTTTAAAAGGATTATAATCATTATAATTTACGTACAAACCTATACAAACATGATAAAATCAGAANTTAAAAGTGACCAAGCTGACAGCACCGGAATTTCCCTCCCTCGTAAACACAATCGGAAATAATTATCGTGGTTTTTTGATACAGTGTCAGATTGATACGATTCACAAATTCATGTCTGTGCATTTTCAACTCTCTGACTTTTTAATTGGTTCTCGAAACCACATAGTTTAGTCATGTTTGTCTCATAAAATGTGATAAAATAAAAACATGTATTCCGATTTTAAAAGGATTATAATCATTATAATTTACGTACAAACCTATACAAACATGATAAAATCAGAATCAGACAAGTCGGGAGATTTTACGGAAACTATCAGGGAGCGTCAAATAATAGATATGAGAATAGGGAAACGCGCAGGCTGCATTAACATTAACATTTGCTGTCAGGTGGCGTGCCGCTAAATATAGACTTGCGAGTCGCAAGTTTGAGACCCTTGATATATATAACGGTTTGGGAGCGTAAGTGTGTTTTTGTGGGTATGTGTGTGTCTGTAGGGTGAGTGTGGGGGGGTATGTGTGGGTGGGTGTAGGTGTGTGTGCTAATAGAGAGTTTGACTTCCTGTTCTTCGCAAAACAATTCCACAAAATTTTCAAGTCAACACAATTTGTAGAAAAATCGATTAAATCATTAAAGTAAATTTAAAAAAAAAATTAAAAAATTGCATCATCGCTATGAACTAAAAGTTGTATTGAATAACATGGATCCAAAGAATGATGAGTCAGCATTAAAGCGTCGCTTTGCCAGAGAGTGACATAAAGATTAAGAGCGAGTCAAAGCAAGAAACTCTCAAAATATTTCAAACAGAAGAAGCTGGAATCAAACAATGAAAATTTCAATTTTAGACCAGATAACAGTCTTCTCAAGCAAAACACAGAGCATTTACCGAATATGATCAAAAGAGACGACAAGTTCCAATCTATCACAATCACTACGCACTTATTCAAATAAATCTCACAAACTGATTTGACATTGAAAAGCCCAAACAATAGCAATATTGACGAATTGCTTTTGACAAATTTCATCTCTTAGCCAAGTAGCGGAAAATTCACAGATGCAAATGAAAGGTAATGACTTTGAAGAGAGCCACGTAGTAGCACACATTTGTTTTCAAATCATGTTAATCTGTAGATCGAGAAACTTCAAGTCAGAGCACCTGTCGGAAAAAAACAAAATCATCCAGCAACTGATGCATTTTATAAAAATCAGGCTTTCCATGCCGAAGGTAGAAAACGGAGTCGATCTTGTAATAGCCGAGGTCTTCAGGAAACTCATTTCCAACGTAACTGCTCAAAGCTATAAACATTCCGGAGACCATAAGATATTTTAAAAAATATTGTGATACTCACATCGATTGACAAAAACAGGCAGCATAATTAGTTCAACCCTATTTACTGGAAAGCAATGGGGACACAAACAATAGTAGGTTACATTCAGCGAATAAAAAGTGGATCAAATATTATTTTATTCGATAAAACAAGAGAATCACGAGAAATTAGCATATGACACGCCAAGTAGAAGCTCATGACCTCGTGACAAGCAGAGGCAAGAAATCTGACTTCGGTGGTTTAACATGGTGTTTTGACGAGGTCGTTAATCAGATGAACGTTTCTTTAACGCATCAACATTGAGGAAAGTCTTTTTGTTGTTGGTAGATAAAGATGGGGAGCCACCGGTGCGTGGTGACTTTTGCAACCATTTATAAAACTCTACTGTCCCAATCAAACAGTAATTTAAAATTAACATCGTGGGTTCAAACTTGAATCCAATAATTTGCGCAATCCTCTCTCCATCCGGTGAACAATTATGGCAACTAAATTGGAAATGCAAAACATTCGAAGAAGCGGTGAAAACGTATGTTTGGGCAAAAATCAGCATGCTGCTTTTCAAAGAAACACAAACAGCGATTCGAGATGCATTGAACGCAATAGTGGGTGTTGGCATATGATCGCCGCAAGATTTGGTCGACACAAACACCTTGAACTTAATTTTTTGAATAAACAATCATTACAAACTTAAGAAACACAAACAGCGATTCGAGATGCATTGAACGCAATAGTGGGTGTTGGCATATGATCGCCGCAAGATTTGGTCGACACAAACACCTTGAACTTAATTTTTTGAATAAACAATCATTACAAACTTAATTCTGTCAAGGACTTGCTGATCATGTCACCATTTATGCTTAAAATTCGAACATAGCTACCTGCGTCCCAGTTATTCTGCCTTTTAATTTCGAAGTATTGCTGTTCAAATGCAAGAGCTTTGCAACTATGCAAGGTCTATATTCGCAAAGTTTGGTGCGACTTATCTCTAAATTACATTTACTTAACGTTAAGATTAATTGTTATGATATCACTGATATCCTGCTAGCAGGCAAACAAACATCAGATCATCTTGATATGATTGAACAAACATCAGATCATCCTGATATGATTGAACAAACATCAGATCATCCTGATATGATTGAACAAACATCAGATCACTCTGATATGATTTAACAAACATAAGATCATCATGATAGGGTTAACAAACATCATATCATCCTGATATGGTTCAACAAACATCAGATTATCCTGATATGTTTTAACAAACATCATATCATCCTGATCTTGTTGAACAAACAGATCATCATGATAGTGCTGAACGAACATCAGATCATCCTGATATGGTTGAAGAAACGTCAGATCATCATGATAGGGCTGAACGAACATCAGATCATCCTGATATGGTTGAAGAAACGTCAGATTATCCTGATAGGGTTGAACTAATTTTCATCAAACAATCGTGCACACAATTACATTTAAAAGTAATTCTTCACATGTGTTCTTATTTTAGAACGTTATTTGTGTTTGTCAAGTAAAGTTATTACGGTCAGGCGGGGGGGGGGGGAGGGGGGGCAAAAATCATGACCGTGACTGTGGGCACTAAAAGTACTTACAACAACGATTTCAATAAAAAAATATTTATTTTACTTGGATCATCTACTGCATCTGCCGGACACAGTCACGGTCTCGTTTGGATAGAACAGCAGTGGTTTCAAAGAGATAAACTTTTAAAAAGTTGATACGAAAATGAATGCTTTTCCAAGATTGATTGATTATACCAAATAAAATAAAGCTGGTAAGAATAATAATTTTTTTTTATCCGATGGAAACAAGCGTAATCTAAATTTTTTTTTCATAAAATGTTGGCTTTTATATAACAATAAAAACATTTTTTTTAAAAATATGTTTTTTTTTGTTGTTGTTTGCTGTAGCATTAAACAGGGAAATACGGCACCGTGTTGAAATGTTAGTGATGTCATCTTCTTGGATAGATATTATGTCAAGGGGAGACAAAAACAGAAAAGAATATCAAATGAAAAATATAATTTTTTTTTTTTGAAAATTATATATTTAAAGTATTGATTAAAATAATAATCATGTGTTTACGCGGCAAGAGCTGGAAAACACACGCTTAACCATTGAACAGTTATCTATTGCAAGGAAATCATGTGTTGACGTTACTGCATCTTGTCATTTGTTACTAACAATAAGCACTGCACCCATGAACGACATTCGTATTATCTCTAAATTAGGCTAAGGATTCGTCCATGAAAAAGAAAAGTAATTTCTCAGTAACACTAAATCGAAATTCTATAGCCAAATACTTTAATCAATTCATATTGATAGACTACTAATTTGGATCAAGTGGTGATTGTCACTATTTTTTTAAAATATATTGTGCTTTTTGATTTCATTTTGCTCATTAAATAATTGTTTGCTTTTTTCTATTTAGTGTGCCGGACTTACTTGAGAGTAGTGTCCACATGTTCCTTGGCGGACAAAAATACACGCCCACTTAGGATCCACCTTTTGAACCTCAGACGCCCACAACGCTACTGCATCGTTTGCTACCATCACGTGGTCTGTGTTTTTAGCTATGGATCAGAAAACATAAGAACATCACCCCTTAGATAACATGCATTTAACATTTAATCCCTTCCAAACAAAAATAAACATATTTGAAATGTGAATGATCAAATGACACCAACCAATATTCGACATTAATCTCGTAATTAATAACTAAATAAATATATACGGTAAACGACATAATATTAATTACTCACGAGAAGATGCGTACAAGTTTTCACCGTATTCATTATTATCGCTGTGATAACTAATACATTTAGAAGCATGTCCTCCTGCAAAAATTGCCAGCTTTGGATCCCAGACCTAAAAAAAAAATATGATACACCTTGTTGTGTGGTTTTAATTATAGGAGATATATCCATTATACACAAACACATTGTTTAAGATATATATATATATATATATATATATATATATATATATATATATATATATATATTTTTATATATTTATATATATTATGTGTTAAAAAAAATATAATACACATTGTTGTGTGTTTTTAATTATAGAAGATATATATATTATACACAAACACATATTTTAATATATATATATATATATATATATATATATATATATATATATATATATGTTTATATATTTATATATATTATGTGTTCAGGGATAAGTTGGAACAAAGATTGGAGAAAATGTTGGAGAAAAATTTGGAGCGAATTTTTAAGCAGCGAGTGCAAAATTTTTTAGAGAGAGCACAGTGGAATAAAACTACATCACTATAAAAACAAAATCTCCGATGAAATATAAATAACAAAGGACCAAATTTATTTTGCATACAATAATTTAACTATATGTCAATAATTGAGTTAGCAAAACGGTGATAAAAAAAGTAGAGGTATGTCCGTATTCTGCTACACTTAAGCAAATCACAATTTCAAATTTTCTTAGAATGAACATTTGAGGAATTTTTGCTATTTTAGTTTTGAGAAATTTAAAATAGTCAAATTTGAAAATTTATTTTTAAAAAATTCAGAAATACATTTGAAAATTAGTTTTAACAAAACAACAACGTTTAAACCAACCAAGCCAGGAAGACCCAACTCTGAGCGCAACTTGTTATGGGCAGACAGGAAAGCAGTTATCACAGAATCGGACAGAATTTCTGGTACAACAGCATAGGCTGATAGAAACATGGTCAGTATAAGTAACACCTTGGACAACATGTTGAACCTGCAAACATGGTCAGTATAAGTAACACCTTGGACAACATTTTGAACCTGCAAACATGGTCAGTATAAGTAACACCTTGGCCAACATGTTGAGCATGCAAACATGGTCAGTATAAGTAACACCTTGGACAACATGTTGAACCTGCAAACATGGTCAGTATAAGTAACACCTTGATCAACATGTTGAAGATGCAAATTTGATATAAAAAAGTACATAATTTAACCAATGAAAATTCACATCACTTTCAATAAATAAATAATGTACATACTAAAATAATATTTGTTATCGTATAATACTTACCCAAGTGGATATCAGTTACATGCAATGTTGGAAAGTATTAAAATCTACAGCATCGCTAAGTTACAAAAAACTTAAATAAAATTTGATAAAGATTTTATTTCCAACCGATTATACTCTTTATTGCTAATCACGGCTAAGTACCAACCAACTGCTAATACACTTCATCGCTAATCAGAGCGGTCCAAGTTAAGCTATTGTTTAGGCTAAGTACCAACCAACTGTTTATACTCTTAATCGCTAATCAAATATGTCCGAGTTAAGCTGTTGGTTAAGGTAGATAACTAGGTTTTATCAAGACACAATTGCGTTATTTAACTTTTAAATGATTTTTTTTTTAATAACACTTTACTCAGTATCTGTGTTGTTGATTCTATGATACTCTTTGAACTGAACGCTTTGCCGGTGATTTGCCATTTTGTGGACTTTTTAAAAATTTAGTTTTAAAACTCTTTTCAAATTCAAATACAGACGAAAAAGCTTAAATATTTTTTTTGAAAAATTCCTATTTTTTTCTTTAAAGAGAATTTAAAACGCATAACTATTTAGCTTGACCCTACTATTTAGTACATTTCAATGAGACTATATCGCCTTCGTTTGTATCATCTTTTAAGCTATGCAGATAGGGACGGTGAAGTTACGTATACTAGTATTTAAAAAAACAAATACAACAACATTTAAAGTCTATTTGTTGGTGACTATTACAGATAAAGTAAATACGTTTTTATATTACTATTATTTTCATTATTTTTAGCCACGTAAGTGAATATTTGTTTAATATTTCGTAACATCTATAAAGGGGAGGAAAAAATGAACAAAACCTCAAGTCGATATAAGTTCGTTGCACGTGTCAAACTTTTAATATGTTGTCAAAAAACAACCAGAAAAAAAACTACTAAATGTTTTGTTCATTCTTCTTTACAAGAGTGCAATGGCGATTCCAATGTTGGTAGTAGGCACAGACAAGCCAGTCTGTTGCATTTATATAGTGTGTTTAAGATTTTATCAGACAATAAAGAATAATAATTAATCAACAGGTTGAGTTGAATGTTGACGTCATTCGCACCTTAATATATTGTGTTACAAAATGTTCCCCATAAATTAGAATAAATGCATAATATTTTACTCTGAAAGAATCAATCTGAATAAATATATCAATGTAATTGTCCAGACCCCCGTCGTCTCGATGAATAATATGTGTCAGAATTGCATTGAAATTGAAACACAATTTGCACATAAGAGTATTTGCTGACAAGGTTCATTAAAATTGTGCTCCTGAGGACTGAATATGTGTCACCTGGGACCAGTTTACCTTCATTTGGCGATCCTTTATTTGGAAAACTCTATGGCTATTGTTTTTGTTTTTTTTCTTTTTTTATCCGTGGATGAATGTTTCAGGTGGCCAGCATTTCATTCTATAATCCACGAGGTGTTAAAATATGAATGACGAAATAGACACTATTCGCTAAAGATTGAAATTGATATTAATTTTATTATTAAACACTTCTTACTGTGGTGATCTGACTTATGACTTATTAATGAGGAGTATCTCTCGTATGAGATCTCCTCTTGGCACTCTGTCTAGGGATACGTTATTTAAGCCAAATTACCACACAGACATAACCCCTATCTATATACATATAGTATAGACTGAAACGAAGTCATAGTTAAAGGTGAAATTAACTACAAATATTTATTACACAATAATATTTACAACTTCCTCCGTAAAACACTCGTGGTGCTCAATATATATACAACTAACGGATTTCATCCAATTAGAAAGGCATATTAACACAAAGCAAGTGTCCCTAACATACAGACGGTATCATCATTACTACTGCTATATTGCTCAAGTTCTATGCTCGTTCTTGGTAAACTTAGCCTTTATAGTTTCTGTGATGGTCTCGGTGGATCACACAGTGTGGGAGTCCTTCTGTTCAAGAAGTAGTGTCCCTGTTCCGGCCTTCGGTGCTGTTCTGAGCGTAGCGAAGTCGGAGTTCCCAGTCGTAGAATCCTTGGGATGTCTGCGAGGGGAAGATGACTCTCCCGCGATAAATCGTGGTGGTGAGAGTCCCTGGATCTCGAAGTCCTAGCTGTCAGGTAGTTTGGTGTAGGATGTTGATCAATCCCCTAGTTCCAGCTCAAGGTAAGTCGGTCCAGTAATAGAAACCAGGCTAAACGCAAAATGATACAAGATTGGATAAGTATCCAAGCGAATAGCCATAAGCTGATAAGTCCCGTTCCACTAGCAACGATTTCAGATCGATGTATGGAAGGTGACATAGTTTGTACATATATGCATCCAATTTGTGGATGGACTATAAGTCTTTTCATAGTCGGCGGGAGCATATGTTGCATCGCGACAATGTTAGACCACTCAAACATTTTAACTAATGAAATATGGGACATTGTATCAATAACAATCCTTAAGTTTACAGGCCCATAATATATATATTGTCTTCTCGTTAAAAGAGACATGGGCGAGTTGGAACAACAACCTACCATCCCCATGATGGGATGGCGGCGTGTCGAAGCCTGTGGCAAAAGCAATAAAAGAATTCATAATATCAATATAAAGTAAACATCGGCATTATTAGAATAAGGTCAAACACGATCGAATATTTTCGACATAGCGAATGAACAATACAAGTGCAATACCAAAATCATGGTTGCGTACTTACTAGTACTCTAGGTAGCAGTTGCAGTTAAGTATCACGCCAGTGAAGTACTAAGTCTAGTCACTTCAAGCGTCCACAATCAAGTGATCAGATCTTAAAAGTCATGTACTTGCTAATATCCTAGGATGCAGTTATGTATCATGCTGACGAAGTTCTGA